>JARVGV010000412.1:29984111-30003415 GCA_031762435.1 Hypsolebias longignatus
TATATAAATATATATATAAATAAATGTGTTTTAAACCTTTCTCACATGTTTGCAATATTCTAAACGCTGTAAAAAGTACAGAATGTCATAATTTCAGCTCCCTGCCTCTGCTGCTCTGTCTCCTGCAAGCGTTCTTGGCCACGCCCACTTCTTCTCTCTACACGAGAACAGCTGATCGGCTGCAGCAGGAAGCTTATCCTTCAGTATGGGCTGCACAAAGGTGCAGGAGGTGCTAAATTATAATAATAATTATAATAATAATAAAAACGAACCGCAAAGTAGTGAGGGACTACTGTTTTTTCATGGTTTGACTCTTGAGATTTAAAACTTCTATCATCAAGATCAGACGAGTTTAATTTAAAATAATGTTGTGAATCACAGCGAGAATAATGCGTTCCTTCAAGAAATGCTTTTAGTTTCCCCAAAACAAGTAAACCACACAAGTAAAATAAACAAAAATGTGACAAAACCGTCGAAGCAGGACCACAATGAGATGTTTTATTCATGTTTGATTCTTTGTGATGCCCAGAAAACACGAGGCAAACAGTAAAAATTTGTGCTCTAATCCAGCAGCAGCCTGTGTTATCTCATTGTTGGTCTTAAATTGAATTCCAGCAGGGCCAAAAAGTTGCAAGTGAAATTGACCACTGGGTGAACTCCCGATACTTCTGCTCTAATCTGCCCTAGATTTGATCTAGGTTTTCCTGTTGTCGCCACAATCTCTGCTGCAGCCCCCACAGCTGAATCTAAAACCGCTGTTCCACCGAACGAGGGCTGCTCCTGACACACGCCTCGGCTCACGAGAGCGATAGAAATCAAACCGCATCACCGGGGATGAAAAGCTTTCTCCACGACTGGGTTTAGGTTTGTTAAAAACTCAGTTGTGGTTCATCCAATCCAACATCCGCACGCGATAAATCCTGCGTGAATTAAAAGCACGACACGAGATCAGGCCATGTCGCAGAGGGGAGAGCCACGGGAGTTTTAAAAATTAAATTAAATCTGCTTGATTTGATCGTGAGCAAACAGTTTACGGTCTTAATTATCTGGGTATATTGTTGCATTACTCAGGGGTGAGCTGGAGCACGTCTGCTCGAGCTTCTCTTATCTCAGCTCTGTTGGATCTGTGTTGCTCTGATCCCTCCGTCACCACAGAATGAGCGCATTCTTCATGCATCACACTCAAAAGTTTCATTTACCTCCAGATGTGTAGACACTACAGGGTTTGTCTTTGTCAGAGATGTGCTGAATGCCTTTTAGCAACATTTAGCATTCGGACGTTGAGAGAAAACCCTGCAAACACTCATAATTTAATAGACTAAGTGCTACGTCAGCATTCATGATTGTTTTCCTGTTTATAGTTTCTTCAATGTATATGTATATGTGTGTACACAGTATATATACTGTATATATATTATATTTACTATATTTTTCACTCAATAAGTCGCGGATTTTCACATAATTTGCATGCCCTGCAAATCAAACGCTGAAGTGACGTATTTATGGATTTTTTTCCATATTTTTAAATTAATTTTTGGCTGAGTTATGACCGTTTTCATTCATTCTGACTGAAAATATTGAACGCACCGTTTTCAGCCGCTAGATGACACTCCAGTAGTACGTCATGCCGTTGTGTCGTAATAGGTAAAAGTGGCTATTATTGACACAATCGGCTTGCCATAATCTGATACCGTCGCCTGCCTGGAGCAACCGTCAAATCAGCTTCATTTCACTGCGCCGCCCCAGCGAAATGAAGCTGATTTGACCATCAAAGTTCATTTATTAAGGAAAAGGTAGACTGAGACACACCTTTACTGTAATTTTGAGCAAACAAATTGTTTTTAAGTGTCAATCTTGTTAAATCCTTGTTAAAGTCCTCCCGTGTACACCCCTGTGGCCGCCATTTGGCAGCCAATCAATTTTTTGGCACAACACCGGCCCACATTTCCGGGTTGTCAATGGTGACACGTAACAAATGCGATGCGTCAGTGATGACGTATAATAGATGCGACATATACGACGAAGTGACATATTTATGGATTTTTCCCCTTTATTTAGATATACAGTATTTGGACGATGCAACTTATAGGGCAGTGCAATGTTTACAGCGGAAAATACAATAGAAGTTTCGAGATTAGAGCAGCTAAAGTGTGAGGTATCAGTGACCAGGTAATTGAAATACATTATTAGTAGAGAAACGACCAGAAGCTGGAAGTTGAAGCAAGTAAAATAGCAATCCCCCCCTCCCCCACTCCTGTTGGCATGAGGCTGGGCAGTATGATTTTTAAGCCACACATTACATGAAACCTAAACATTTTCCTGACAAGAAAATTTTAATTCAAGCGCTTTTTTCTGGTATTAAATTCAGTTATTTCGCATGAATTGTTATGTTGCTACTGTGTGTTTACTTACGCATATTTTCTTAAACGTTTAGCTTTAGTTAGCTATTTGAGGCTTTAAAAGCATTAAAAAAAGAGTCACGCCACACTGTGCTCCTTCATAAAACAGTTGGGCCTGTGATCGGAAGATCGCCGGTTCAAGCCCCGGTACCGACAACATCAAATAATGTGGGTGGAAAAAGTGAAACACCCCCACCTGCCTCCACCCTCATTCACCCACTCTGGGCCACTGAGCAAGGCTCTCAACCCCCACCATCTGCTCCCTAACAGGTCTCTCTTGAAAACGAGTTCTCGTGGCTCAATGAGACTAACCTGGATAAATAAAGGATAAATGGAAAAATATGCCAGAAAATACGGTGCACACTACTAACTTGTCGATGTAAGCCCACTTTAATTTTTACATTTATTTAGTAAAACTTGTTGTGGTTTCCTGTTAAAATACTGTTAAATTCCCTTTTGTCTCCATTGGTGTTCCAGGGAAGCACAATAGCCCGTCAGATGGGGGCAGTGGCCTACGTGGAGTGCACCTCGAAGGTTTCCGAGAACAGCGTTCGGGACGTGTTCCACATCACCACCCTGGCGTCGGTGCAGCGGCCGCACAAGCCGCAGCTGAAACGCAGCAGTTCCCGCCGAGGTCTGAAGCGAGTGTCGCAGCTCCCTCTGCCACCTCTGCCGGGTCGGACTGAGCAAATGGACCAGGCCCCGGCCATTAGGAAGGACCGCGCCAAGAGCTGTGTACTCATGTAGAAGCCCAGCTTCAGAAGATATGCAGTATACACTGTATGTACATACATCAAACAGAAGTATATAAAAGAGAAGTATATTTATTGGTTCTTTTTGTGTGCATCTTTAATTTTTGCACAGTGCACGAGTGAGAACAGAGAATCAACGCACTGTGGAAACGAATGCTTTGGATTCTTTTTCCGTTTTTTTTTTTTTTTTTAATAAGCTGTTTGCTTATTTGTGTTTGGAAACGACGGCAAATTGGACTCACCCTCTGGACATACGGAAGCTGCGATAGTGGAAACACGGTCTGGTCCAGGGAATTAAAGTGGAATTAATTTCCTGAAAGCGCACGACGACACGATGAAGACGAGGCGCGAGCGAAAAGCCATGTTGATGCAGATGGGAAGGGGCTGCTGAGCAGATACGACAGTGCTCGTTAGGCTCCTTCCCATTACTGAGGAGAACTGTTACTTTGATCACTGCTGGAAAGAGATTCTAGTGTTTTTAACTGAACGATGTCAAGGAAGTGAAATGAGACCGAATGAAGTGTTGCAGCGTGTGAGCACTACCACCACAAGTGCATTTTTACAGTAAAAATTATGTCTTTTCCTCATTTAACACTAATTTTCCCTCATTCAGTTAGTCCCTGAGATTAATGCTGTTGTTGTTATTTTAAACATGTTTCTTTGTGGGAGAATAAAATGGTAAAGAATTAGGGCTATTTTGTTGTAGTGTCACTTGACTCAAAAAAATAATAAAAGATTGACTCCACTAGAAGAAGTAGATTTCTTTCCATGCATGGAGACGATATTCAATATTAAGTCTGCACACCTCGTCTGTCTGCTCAGATGGACTGAGAATGAGAAACGCATTGTGTTTTCTTACAGCAGCGTCCAGAAGCCGTATCCGTAAGTCGCACATTTTGTGTATTAACGTGTTCCTCTGCACTCATGCTGCTGCAACAGTCAGATCAGCCTGAGAAAAGATGATCTCAAGATAATTGGCGGACTATTTTCTCAGCTGGCACAAAAATAAACTGAACTGTTGCTGCTGCTGCAGCCCTGTTGGTTTTAATGGCTGACATGACTCTTTTGGCAGCTAATGATTTTTACATTTAAACTTCTGTTTGGTGTTTGGACAGAAAACCTGTCATGTGTTTTCTTTACTCAAGAACATTTCATTACAGACATTTCCTTCTAAGTAGCTTCTGACTAAACCAGCTTGTCTTGGCACAAACCTGCTTCCTGTTAGAAATCAGGTGGAGGTAAAAAGCTGAAAAACCTGTCGATGTCAGCAGCTGCTGCGTTCCTTTTAAAAATTAAAATCAAAACAAGCTGAGCTCAAACAGGTTGAGCAGAAAAAAATGATGGTATTTAGGGAAAATGTTACTTCAGACATAAATGAATAATATTTTTTCTGATTAGATGACAAGGAATTTTAAAGTTTTATCTATATTAAATAAATGAACGCATCATGAGCCATCTACAAATAAAAAGCTTTACTTATTTAAAGTGACAAAAAAAGAGTTGCATACCTTTTTTGATGGTTGCTGCACACACTGGGCAAAAAACAGAGGAACCTTTGGGCTCGTCTGCACATTTTGAGTGCAGCATGATGTTCTTGGAGTCTATTAGTTTTTGTGGCGTATATTTATATAGGTACCAATAATAATAATAAAAGTTCTGTTGCAACATATGCTGCCAATGTGAAGGATTCTGGGAAGTTGATGCCAAAATCTTGGCACATTTAATCAGAAAACTTTGTCGTGAAAATGGCGCCCAGTTGGAATATTTAATCCAATAAGAATAAGATAAATCTAGCAGGAGTTACAGTGTGTATAAGAAAAGTATTTTAATTATTTTTTTTGCTTGTGTGAGGCAGTGTGAGTGGAGGAAAGAGGAGGGAGAAATTTTATCCTCAACCTGGAGCAACGGCAGAGCCAGGGGGTGGCCAATGGTGGTCTTGGACACCTTAAAACAATCTTGGGCACCCCAAGGACCACCTGAATAATTGAAACTGTACTTTTAAGCTGTATAAAAAAGAGGATGATTGTCAACAGTGATCCAGATGCAGCCACACACCAAAGTGAAAGTTGATATGTTGCTTAGTTTTTTATCCAACCATTTGAGGAAACTATACTTTTAAGCACTATATAGAAAAGCACAATTTCCTAAAATGACTGGGGCGGCCGGATTATATTTCGTTTCACATTCTGACCGGACAGCCCAATCTTTGATAGGGACCTTTTTATGTCTCGATGCAGCAACGCACCAAAATGGAAGTCAGCAGGTTGCTATATGTTCAAGTTATCACAGGGTTTGCATATGCATATATGACAGCAGCCATCTTGGATTTTGACATGGCAGCCCAATTTTTTAAAGGAACCTTTCTTATGTAGTAACACACCAAAACGGAAGTCGGTATCTCACTTGATTTTCAAGTCATCGTGCACGAATTGATGGTCAAACGGAGGGTTTTTAGGTGACCATCTCAGAGGGGTCACGAGCTGTAGCAGATGTTGCCCAGGGCAGGATAAACTGTGGATTTGGAGGCAAACACCCACAGCAGGAGCAGCAGACCTGCTGTGCCCCCACAGTCCAGACTGACACTTGAGAAGATTAGTCTTTTGGTGCCAGCAACTCTGAGAGTGCATGCGTTTATTAATAGGAAAACATCATCTCTGCTGCACTGACCGATAAAGCAGCCATCCAGGCACTGATTCAGATGTATACATCTTGTCAAGATGAATATGAATCAGTAGAAGCTTTGTTAGCGAAATCAGACGAGCATCAGACATTATCTTGACAATCTACTCCCACTTGCAGGCAGGATTATTACTGCAGGATGCCTCGCCTCCGTTTCAGCAATCTAATCAGCCATTTGCCCTTTAACGCTGCCGGCCGCGGCCCGGGGATTAGAAGTACCTTTGTGGCCTCTCATTTTGCATTCTTAAATTTCCTTTCTATTCCAAGCAGCCGAGAGAGATTAGACGTCGTCTTCCTGAGAGAATCACCGCCATTCACACAAGGAGCACAAGTCCAGTCGCTCTTATGAGCGTTTGCAGTTGGGGTTGTGTCCCTAGAAATGGTAGAAAGACAAAGATCAGCTGACCCGGAGGAGAGGCGATGGAGAGCAGAGGACTCAGACGGAGGCGGCTTCTCCTGACTGTTTTACTAAAGGCTGCAGAGCACGGCCGCTAATTGCACGAAGCCACGTGAGGATTCGTAATGAGAAGCAGCGCGTGACCGAGATGAACTCGCACACAAACAGGAAGTCAGGGGAGATTTCTGACATTCCACATTCGTGACCGAGTCATTGATCATCAGGGCGCTCCGAAAGTTTCACAAGCACATCAATCTGACGCCGTCTCCTCTGGCACTTTTTAAAATGTTCAGCTGCGTGTTTATCGTTTCCCAGCAGATTAACTCTTGTAAAGTAAATAAATAATAAAAATTAAAAAAATCTGGACTCTTTCCTGAAGTGGTTACACAATGAAAACACAAACTGAGGATTAGTTTGCATAAATGTTCATTTGTTTTCTCTAAAACGTTCATTAAAATTTACGTGTTTGTTTTTATGTGCCTGTGTCTAAATTTAAAGCTGGAGGGAGAAATATATAAAAGTGTGGGACGTTTGATTTTCCTATGGTGTTAGTAAAATATCTCGTGAAGCACATGGATTGTATTGAAACTAGCAGCAATGTCTGGATGGACATCTACAACTAACATCTGGACACAAAGCAACCTCAAACATGAAAAATAAATGATAAATAAAATAAAAATAAATAAAACATTGACTAAATTTTGAAGATTATAATGTTTTGTGTGGTAGTATCTGAGCATCATCCCCATCTGTGAGTTACCAGATTTATATTTACAAGTGATCAACATCATGTGGTCAACTGATTACATGTTTTGCTGCCACGTCACATTATTTAAAGTCCAGTTTTAGTTTTATTAAAACTCTTTTTTCTGGTCTGAATTCTTGGGTGCAGCCTCTTAAACAATCACAAGAAGATTCAACAAGAGAGGAAACATGTAATAACTTAGCAAAGATAATTACCGTATTTTTCAGACTATAAGGCGCACTTAAAATCCTTTAAGTTTTATCAAAAATCAACAGTGCGCCTTATGTATTAATTCTGGTGGAACCGATTTTATGTGTTATTGTGAAAACTACGGTACTGTTAGCCACTGGGTTATTTTAGGAGCAAGCGAGAAAAGACGATGAAAAACATATCAGAGTTAAATGTGAGCGTTTATTAAGGACGTTATGTCTCAGACCGACCAAACAAAGTCATTTCTTTAGTCACAGGTGGAAAAATCAGCCACACTTGATAAACACTAATTGATTTGCACTCAGGCATGCAAACAGTTAAAGTTGAGCAGCGATGGTAGAGGACCAGACCACTCTAAAAATTATCTCAGTGAATATTGAATTCACTGAAAACGTTCACTTATCTTCTCTGAAAGATCCCCCTTTCACGGATTAGAGCCAAATTTTATTCCAGGGATCTTTTTGAGTTTTCTTCTGTGTAGTCAGTGTCTTACCTGCAGACGACAGCAGTCAGAGTGAACGCTGTGCGACAAAGAGAAACGCTCATGTGGGAATCAAGCAGCTGCTTGGAGGACGACCTGTGCCAGAGCAGATTTGCAGACGTAAAATAAAAAACAAAAAACTTTCACAGCTGACTGAGCAAATACAACTCCTGCTGTTCACAGAACAACTAAATGTTTTTTCTTAATTTCTGTCCAGTTTTAAAAAAATAAATAAAAATGTCATTAATATTGAACGGCTGTTGACAATAGCAACACGTTAAAGTACAGAGGATGAACATTTTTATGACGGACAGAACTTTCAGTAATTGACCTTTTCAGCCCAACCAAACGTTTTAAATATATAAATTATTCATATTTAATATTTTTATGATTTGGCTCAGTGGTTAGCACTGTAGCCTCACAGCAAGAAGGTCCAGGGTTCAATCCCCGGTTGGACCTGGGGTCTTTCTGCGTGGAGTTTACACGTTCTCTGCGTGCACTTCCTCCCACAGACTAAAAACATGCATGTTGGTCTGCCTTCAGGCTCAGGCCTCCCTTGCAAAAGAGATCTGTGATCTCAATGGGATTTGCCTGATTAAATAAAGGTTGATAAAATAATGAGTGGTGACTTAGAGGACTGAGTCCTTTATGCTAAATTTAACTTTTAGCCTTTATTGCCTCATTTTTACAACATAGAGACCGAACTTTATTTTAGGTTTTATTATTTTACCTTCCAGCCACAGGGTTTCACGTCACTTTCATTTTCTGCAACAGTTTTTAAGAGCTGTTCGAATCTGAAGAGCCGTTTCAGGCTGCCTGATCCAAACAACCGAACAACCAGCACCTATGGATGAATTCAGCAAGACGTTGCAGCTGAAAGGCTCCTCTTGGAAACTCGTCTGGGTTTGAGGAGTTTCAGCAGACTGCTTGAGTTTAAACGTTTCTGTTGCTCAAGGTTGACGACCAACCCTCACTCATCTCCAGTGATGTTAGTTCAAACGTCACCAGAGAACTGGAGATAACAGCAGAGCATGATGGTGCAGTTGGTAAACCTGCTGACTCTCGGCGAGAAGGTCGCTGGTTCAAATCCCGGTCCGGGGACCATTCTGTGTGGAGTTTTCATGTTTTCATGCATGCGTGGGTTTTGGTGCATGTTCTCGTGCGTGCTAACGCTGCTAATAAAATCCTCCATCTGCTGGGACATGCATTGCGGACCCGTTCGGTTGCGTGGGGAAACCTGGGGTGTTCTGTCTGCTGGACCCGGTTCTGGACATGCGGTCCATGAGGGCAGCCACTGCATCAAGCTGCTGACTGGACCTGCTAACAAGATCTGAGCTGTTCACAAGACCACGCCGCTAACAGAACAGAACCATGATGTTGAAAGAACTTCACTGTAGATGCATTTCTTTTTTTCAGCTTTGGCGCCTTGTTTTTAGTATTTTAGTATCGTTTTATTATGTTTTGAGTATTTTTGCTGCATGCTTTGCTATTTATTGTTGGTTCGTTTTTTTTTTTGTTTTGTTTTTTTGGCGAGTCTATCTAGACGGTTCTTCTCGTCCCAAGCATTTCATTGCATTGTTGACCTTATGTTGATTTTTTTATATGACAATCAAACCGAAGCTGAACCTTTTCTCCAGGTACTGCACTCCAGTTTCCTCCCACAGACCAGAAACATGCATGTTAGACTGATGGTGACTCTAAATTGTCTCTAGGTGTGAGAGAGACAGTGAATGGTTGTTTGTCTTGTTTGTCTCCAAGTGTCCCTATGATGGACTGGAGACCTGTCCAGGGTGTCCCCTATCTCTTGCACTGTGATAGCTGGACATGGGCACCAGTGACCCCCGGGACCCGAAGAAGGAAGAAGCAGGTAAAAGATAATGAATGAATGGATGGATGGATGGATGGATGGATGGATGAATGGATGGTTGGATGGATGGATGATGGATGGATGGATGCATTATTGCATTAAAAACAGGGGTTCTGGGGTTGGATGAGCTAAACTCTTTTATATTTGGAACCAGACTGAGTGAATGTTAAATATAAAATATTTAATGATTATACCTGTATATGAAATATAAATTACAGTTTCCACATGGTTTTAGTTGAGTTTGTTGCCAGTATTATTAACAATTGCATGCTTTTTTTTAATAAGTATTGTTAGCAACAAGAAAGTTCATATAATTGTAGCATAGCTCCCGTCATAATATGCACATTGATGCTCAGTGATAAAACTAAAGCTCGACACTGTGAGGATGATTTTGCCATTATGTAACTTTGAAGAATTCAAAAGAGTAATTTTTAAAAAAAAAAAAAAAAAAAAAAAAAAAACATCTCTGGTAGTTTTTTGCTCAGTACAAAACATAAAATTTGTAATTTTTGTATTTGCGTGATGATAATATGCTGGTATTAATAATGTTTGTGCAGAAAGAAGATGCAGATATTTAGAGTAAATTTGTTTATGTGTGTTTGGGGTTTGGGGGGCGGGGGCGTGTGAGAGATAAGGTTGGTAAAGAGCCGCTTAGCCCTGGAGCCTACAAGGGTCCGGTCCACTGGGGAGATGCCCTTTTAGCTGTTTGCCGTTTGGCCACTGCGCAGCTTGAGCGGAGCAGTTGGGGGTTTGGTGCATCGATAAAGGCCACATCACTGTCGGTGTCTTGAGGGAGCGAGAGAGGAAAGCTTTGTTTTCTTCTGCCAAAAGGGTAAAACCGTTCAACATTCTGCTGCAGCTGCTCTGACTTTCTTTAAAATAAAAAACAAAGTAATAATTGACGGTGTTTTCAGTGAAATCACACAGAAAGCAGGCGGTTCAGTCACATTTTATTTCCACATGAACTCCAGAACTGCCTTTTCCCCACAGGTTATTAAATACTGGAAGCATTCTGAAATATAAAATGTGACATACGTTACATGTGAAACCAACAAGCTTACAATGTGTTTCATGAATGTTATGAACAGATCATGTGATGTGTCACGTGGCTCTTTTGAGTGTTCCACGTGTTCTAACATGTTTTTTCACACGCGAGGAATCTTTGAAAAACATGTTCAATTCTTGTAAACAAGTTGGATCCAAAAATAAGTCCACACTGCCAATTTTATTTTATTTTTTTAAACAAAGGTCTTTTAAGACCTTTAGCTTATTTTCTGTTACTTCGGCTGTTTTTGTAGCTAAACAAACACGTGTGATATTTGGTGTTCGTTCACAAATTTCCGTTAGAAATTCTGAATCTGAGGACACAGCTGTGCCAGTTTTGCTTTTTAATTTATAGTTTTTATGACATTGTAATAAGTACCTTTAAAGAGGGAGTGGTGGTGCAGAGGTTAGAGAAGGTGGGCCTGTGATCGGAAAGTCGCTGGTTCAACTCCCCATACTGACAACATCAAAATGTGGGTGGGAAAAGTGATACACCCACACCTGTCTCCACTCTCATTTGCTCATATCTGGGCCCTTGAGCAAGGCCCTTAACCACTGTCTGCTCCCCCGGGCTACCTAGACATGAGTTCTCTGCTCCACACAGAGGGCTGTGGTAGCTCAGTGGTCTGTGGTTGAGTCAGGAAGGTCATAGGGTATAAAAATAATTGCCACGTCTTCATACAACTTAGTTCACTATGGCGACCGCTGGGAATTTAAAAAAAAAATTAAATGTAATACCGTATTTTTCACTGTATAAGTTGCACCTTTTTGCATAAATTTGCAAGTCCTGTGACTTATACACTGAAGCGACAAATACGTTTTTTTTCCTCATATTTATTACCTACTTTTTGGCTTAGATCTGACGATTTCATTCATTCTGACATGAAAAATATTAAACATTACCATTTGCAGCTGCTAGAGGGCCCTTGAGCCTTATGGCAAGCCAAGTGTTTATTAATGAGACACTTGGCTTGCCATACCAAGCCACCTTCATCTCGCTCTGGAACTCGTAGAGCAAACGTCAAATCAGCTGCATTTCACTGCACCGCCCAGGCAAAATGCAGCTGATTTGACCATTAAAGTGCATTTATTAAGGAAAAGTTTAACTGAGACACATCTTTGCTATAATTCTGAGCAAACAAATAATTGTTTTTAAGTGTTAATCTTGTTAAAGTCCTCCCGTGCGCACTCCTGCAGCGGCCATTTTGGCAGACAAAATCGATTTTTGGCACAACACTGGCCCACATATCTGGGTGGTCAGCGGTGACAAACAACAGATGTGACTTATACAGAGAAGTGACATGTACAGCGGAATATACGCTAAGTTCCTTTAAAGGGTGTCTCCCTCCTATTAGTTTACAATTTACACACTTTCTTTCCCATTAGAACGTCACCATGAAGCTAGAATATAAATGCACTAAAACATCAAATCTACCCAGACTGACCCTCCATTGATTTGTTTGTTCATCTGCACTTTTTAGCCTGGGAAGTGTATGCAGTGCTGCACAGCATTCAAAAATACAAACACACTCAACGTTCACACAAGTCCATCGCAAAGAAGCACAAATACATTTGCAATGCAAAACAACAAACCAAATCATCTTGTGAATATACCTATTTAACAACGTTCTAAAAAAAAACATCGTAGTTTATACAAATCAGTTGTAAATCTATGAACAGTTCTGCAGAACTGTTTAAATTGTTGTTTTTTATGAGAAAGGTGAACACTGAAATGTGTAGCTGTTTACAGTGATTACAGAATAAACCATTATTCTTGTTTTGCATGCAAGAAAACAAGGTGCATGTTTGCTGTCAAAGTCCTGATTCACCTGAATTAGTCAGAGCCTGAAACGATTTTGTAGCTGCGATATAAATTAGGTGCATGAGTCCATAATCTGCTGCAGAAGTCCTGTAACAAAGGTCCCATTCAGACATATTCCTCAGCTGGTTATGGACTGCAGTTAAATTAACCTCCTCCTTCCTTTTGTGAACAGCAGAATAAAACACATCTGTGTCTGCAAACCCGATGCAAAGTTTGACACAGAAGCACATTTGTTTGTAATGCAGGAGTCGGCAGGCAGCCTACCTGCAAGCGTTTCTGCCTGAAGTGAAGTTTCTTTTTATTTTTGGTTTGAGGAGTTTTTGGTGCTGGCAGTCACAGCAGCACAAAGTCTTGAGTCACAGGTCGGAACATCATAAGTGACCTTTTAAGAAGCAGATACAGCTGGATGCAGAAAGAGGAGGTGGACAGACGGAGGAACGCTCTCCAGTCTTTGCGTCAGGTTGGATTGTGTGCTCAGAGCTACACGGGTCTGATTAGGAACAGCTCAGTGTTTTTTTTATTTTTCCATACCAGTAAACCACCTGTATGTTCACATCCCCTCCGTCTTGCTTTTCTCCAGTTGTTTCCTCCAAACACTTTTTGTAGTTGTTGTTTTGATGCTGTGTTTACGAGTGACTCACCAGCGCCAGGTAGATGACAAAACATACCTTGGACATGCGTGAGCTCATTTGGATTCAGAGGCATCGCCGCCATGGTTGCCATGACGTCATTGTCTCTGTGGAAACCCACTAAGCCAGTCGGGTCAGATTCACATTGCTAAACAGTCAGATTACTATTCATTCTGCCACCTTCAAAAAAATAGTGTCTGCTTTCTGCTCACGTAATCATCGTTTCAGTGATGAATAGGAGAACAATCTGAAACACGCATGGGAACAAAAACGGCTCAACAGCAGCAGAGAAGTGACTACACACACACACACACACACACAAACACACACACCTCAATAATGTGCGTTTAATTCTCCAAACAGGTGACCATTGGTCATATTTTGAATTCAGGAGGAACAGCGTGGCTTTTGTTCTTGCTGTGGAGCAGCGGTTCAGATCTTTACCCTTGCAGAGGTGCTGCAGGCGGTCAGAGAAGTTTGACTTTTTGGTCTCCCAAGTGTTACAGTGGTGCTCTTTAAGGAATTATGCAGAGGGTGCCAGAACAACAACAACAACAACAGCCATCATTGTATGTTCCCACACAATGGTGAAATTGTCTCTCTGATTTAACACCTCCACCACCAGGTGGAGAAGTGGGCAGCTATATGCTTCGAATCAGGAGTGAAGGGGGAGTTTGATCCCCTAATTATTACTATATTTTATGTTGCCAATAATTATACATTTTACAAAATATATGTACAGTAGTCCTTCACTTATCGCAGGGGTTATGTTCCAGACACCCTCGCAATAGGTGAAAATCCGCGAATTAGGGGGCGGACTGGCCATTGGGACATTTCCCGGTGGCCTGGCCCGCTCATTGGTCACCGAGGGGCTGGACCAAAGGCTCGGTTATGGTGGTGCTTGATTATTTTAAGTAAGCAATCCATGCTGCTCCCACAGGTATCCACCTCACTGACGCTCCCTGAGCAGAAGCAATGGGGAAAGAGACCCCACCCAGCCCCTTTCTTGCTTTTACTGAGGCTGTCGGTCACAGCTGAGCAGAGTTGTGTCTTTTTTTCTTCATTCAACCTTTATTTATACTTTGTACAGATAAATCACACTGAGCCTCGAGGACTCATTTACAAGTGAGACCTGTCATGTACAGTCTTACGTTGAAAACCCACAAAAGAGTGAGTCCATGAAAGTCAAACAGCAAAGTATTGGGGACGACTGTATTTTTGTTTTTAGTATAATAGTCTCTTCAGATGACCCTGAAATCTGTCATACCAACTCTTAACCTTGCAGTTACTTGAACTTCCAAACCCCGACAATTTGCATTAGCTCACCGTGTCTGATTACAAATTCAAAGTTACAATCAAAAATATATTTTTAACCTACAAAGGCCAATCCATGTAGGAGAGAGCAATGTGATGTTTTGTCACCAGTAATCTAAACCTGAAAATAGTGTGAGAACATAAATGACAGACGCTTGCTTTCGGCTGTTAATTAGCTCTTCATTTGGTAGGACGGCATTGAGTCAACGGATCAGGACCTTGCCCGCAATAATAAGAAGATTGCTTTGGTTTTGGTCTGTTGCAGTGAACAAAGTGATGAGCTCTCAGTTTAGTGGGGCGTCCATGATCTAGCTGTCACAAGCTGTGGACCGTAATCAAAATAACGAGATGCTAGATGTATCCCAGGTGGCCACACTCAGATAAGGCTCATATAAAAGGTTAGGAGCTCTGTCATCTGGAGAAGCTTGAAGTTGCACCTCTCATCTAAAGGAATCAGCTGACAGGGTTCAGACAGGACGCCTTTTTGGTGCCTTTGGGCACATCTCACTGGAACCTACCCTACCTCAGATAAATAATGTTACTAATTGAATTTGTATGTATATGAATTTATTTGATCATTGCCATGATAATTTCTGTTGTGTCTTGGCACTATATAAATAAACTGAACTGAATTGGAAGGGAACGCAGAACTCATTCGCTTTGGCCTGTAACGGTACCCGTTGATGGTGCTTGCTAAGGAGAGGGATTTTTGGATTTTCATCCTGGACTTGTTGACCCCACAATCAGAACATGAATAAGTGGTTGAAAATGGATGGATGAAATTCTCAGAACTACATTATTATTACATTTTTCTAGTCTATTGGTGCTTTTGAGTGAACGATTTTCACCATGTAGTCGATCCATGATGCACAAGTGGACACAGGTTTTGTTAGCCTATAATCACCCTGACTGAGTGGCTGAGGCAATTTATCCCCCGAGAGACAATGAATGATGGTTGGGTTTCCTCAGTTGCTTTACATTTATGTAGACCGTTCTCACACTAAAGGTGCAGCGACAATATAATTTTCTAAATTGCTGTTCGCTTAGGCATCATACATGCTATTACACGTTCAATGTCTTGCTGAGTGACTCATTAGGCAAAGCTGCGTGCGTAGTTTAATGTTCTAAAAGCCTAATTATGCAGTAGTTTCTCAGAAGGAACTCTTGTTTGTCTTGGATGTGATGATTTTATGTTGTCTGGAATGTTGGGTGGTAGCAGTGGTTGGAATCATTCTGCTGCAGAGAAATATTAACATTTTATTGGTCTAACACTTTTATTACTGTGGGTTTAAACCGCAAGAAATATTGTAAATAAGGCTGCAAAGTTAATTTTACACCACAAAGTGTTTATTTTGCAAATAAGGGCACCAGCTCTTGTTTTCAAATGATTTGTCTTTTAAATAATTAATTATAAGTTTCATAATATTTGGTTAAATTACATTGGCTTTGTTTACTTGTGATAGTTTAGGATGGAGTTTGTTTATTTGGTGAGATATTTGGCCTAGCATTCCTTGAAGGAACACAGAGTATGTGTTGTGTATGACTATCGGCTACTACCACAACACATTTGAGCTTAGAATCTGTGTTGTGGGGGAAAAAAAGAGATTCCCAAAACAACCAGGTGTAGGCTTCATCAGATTTATTACAACGCTTTGGAGAACAGACAGTAATCACAGAAGATCAATGCATTGACCTGTCTGAGGTTCTGACCTGTTCTGACTTCCTGAACAGATTTTTTTTGTAGAAAACATCCAGCCACCAGCCCCGCCCAGTCCAGCTTTATCAGACCCCAGCTGCAGTCAATAATACCAGGGCCATCATCCATCCATCCATGCATCCATCATCTTCTGCTTCTAGGTCGCGGGGGCAGCAGCTTTACCAGGGAGACACAAGCATCAACTGCCACCTCTTCAGCTCTTCTAGGAGGACCCCAAGGCGTTCGCAGACCAACTGACTATTTAATAAGTAATACTTTTATGCTTTTAAATTTAATGAAAGACAAACCTTTAAAATTTAAGGGCAAAATTTAACCAAATAGTTTTCAAGTCTGTAGCTTATTTTAAAAGCAGTTTCAAAGATCACAGTGTGATGTTTTGCAACTTTTATATGAACCTTGTGCATATCTAAATAATAAAAGTGAAGATATTTTTAATGCATCTTTATTCTAAAAATCTAGAATAAAATGGAAAATGCATGGGTTCAAAGCAGACAGGGAAGGCAATAAAGTAGGATTATGAATGAGGTTTAAAAATTAAAGCTCAAGAGGTACTCCATTAGAGCATGGCATCTCTTCCACAACATTCTGTGGCAAAGCCTTTAGGGTGTTCTTCCTCTAGTGGTGGCTAGTAAATAGCTTAAAGGAGCACTACTGCCACCAGGTGGTAAGATGAGTTAGATTCTGGACCCCGCCTACAGAATGGGTCCAGAAGTGTAATAGAAAGCACCCACTTCGAACGTTATCAACCATTAAATGGCCGTTATCACTTATTATTAGCCCCATAAGCAGCGGTCGAAATGTCCCTCCTCTACCTCCTACGATGTTCAAAGTTACGTTGCTAGCTTAGCGCTCATCATAGCTTTGCATGGTTAGGTTTAGAGGAAAGGGTCTCGTGTTATGTTTAGGCACAAGGGCAAGGTGCTTAAGTTTAGGTTTGGTCCTCTGGGACAGGTATAAGGTTAGGTTTAGGCACAAGGGCAAGGTGCTTAAGTTTAGGTTTGGGCGTCTGGGTCAGGTGTAAGGTTACGTTTAAGAAACGGGTTACGTAAGCAGAAAAAAAACACTTCCTGGTTTGCACACATCACACTCTGTCAGTTAACAGTGAAAATCACGATAATAATGTAACTTTGCACCTGTTAGGAGGTACAGGAGGGACAGTCTGACCAATACATATGGGGATGATAACTGATAACGTCCATTTAATGGACTGACAACATCCGAAGCCGCTGTGGAAACACAACCACACACGAGCTGATCTGAACTGACCCGACCCGCACCAGTGGAAAAGGGGCATTAAATCCCTAGAGCTCATTAGGGTAATGGTCCACAGGCGTGAGCCTGTTGGTGCCATCTGGTGTTGAAGAGCTGCAAGAAGAAAACACTGGAACTCCTACATAGCCAGAAGTTGGGAGAAAGCAACTCTCAGGGGCTCTCGAAGAAAGACGTCACTGTAATCATAGCATTCACCTTGAGGTTAATAGAATTTTCTCTTGCCGTCCCTTTACCAATGGTCACATGAAGACCGATTAAATGGAGTAGGGATCAAGGAACATTAATATAATTTACAATAACAATGAGAGCAGTGCACAAAATACATTAATCGTAGTAAATATTAAAATTATGGAGCATGGTGAGTGCAAATAATACACATCCCCTTGACAATCCGTGAATGTTGCAGCTACGGTTGTGTAGTCAAGGTCTTCCAGGCGAGTACGAGGAACAGAAGTGTTAAAACTGGTCATGAGTTTTGACAAACTGTACTTCAAGCCTCTTGAAGGCAGTGATGTTTTCAGGTGTTTGTGGGGGAGTTACAGTTCCGGCTGTCAGCTCTGCTCAGTGTCAGAGAGACACATGTCAAACCTCTGCTCTCACCCGGACCCTGAAAGTACTCAAGGAAAAGGGAAATATTAAAAAATGGATTGTCTGTTTAAACAGCACATGAATTATTATAGATGCACTTTCTTTCACAAAACTCTTTGTTTGCCTCCATCGGTCTCCCTTCCTTTCAGCCTCTCTCATTCTGCTTTAATTCAGTCTTTATCTTCAGCACACTGATTACTTCTCTTTCTAAGACAATAACAAAACCCCACTAAATGGCTGCTTATTAGGAGAGATGTGGTCAGGGCATTTCTGCTGAGGAAATTAGACCGTTTGTGATTTAATTTCAGATTTGCAGACGTAATTGTGCATGCCTCTTAGTGTGTGCGTCCTTTGCATCATGTGTTTGTTCATCTTTACCGGCACATGTGGTGCGGGGAAAGAAACAAACAAAAAAAAACACTTATGGATTGACTGTATTACAGCTCATGTGTAGGAGCCAGGAATGATGACACCAGTAATGAGATCTTCTCTCAAGTCTGTCTCCTGGAAACAAACTAATGAGGGCTGTTGAACGGAAATACACCGTCGTCTCAGTGAGCGTAAAGAAATACAGTGTATGAAGCAGAGTGACGCTGAACAGATTTCAAAGAGAACGTTTGTAGAACAAATTGAAAAAGAATGCATTTATACAAGAAGAACTGTTGTAAATAAAGTAAAACATTTTAAAAAGTCGAAAACAAACAAAACCCAAAAAAGGTCAAAACCAACTGGTCGTATTTGTCGTGAACGTTTTGACGATTGGTTTAAAAAGCACAAAGTCTGCAGCAGCAGCAGCTTGATCACGATGAACCGTTGTGGGAAACTTCAAACTTCAATGCTGACTCAGCGTCCATGCTACAATGTAATGCTGACTCAGGGTCCACTCTGCAATATAATGCTGACTCAGCGTCCACACGGCATTATAATGCTGACTCAGCATCCACGCTGCACTATAATGCTGACTCAGCATCCACTCTGCAATATAATGCTGACTCAGCGTCCACTCTGCAATATAATGCTGACTCAGTGTCCACGCTGCACTATAATGCTGACTCAGCGTCCACTCTGCAATATAATGCTGACTCAGCGTCCACGCTGCAATATAATGCTGACTCAGCGTCTACGCTGCAATATAATGCTGACTCAGCGTCCACTCTGCAATATAATGCTGACTCAGCGTCCACTCGGCATTATAATGCTGACTCAGCGTCCACGCTGCACTATAATGCTGACTCAGCGTCCATGCTGCAATATTAATAATTTGACACAATTCATTTTCACTTTTTATGCTGAAACAAAAAAGTATTTTTGGCTCTTTCTTTACAAAAATTGGTTGATCTGCTCTTGTTCAGAGAGTTGAGTGACGTGGACTCTAAATAAAAGCCCCC
>JARVGV010000412.1:30041264-30053336 GCA_031762435.1 Hypsolebias longignatus
CCCCCCCCCGCGTCGAGGTGGGCAACGAAACAACTTCCAGGGCCAAGAACACCATTGTGCAAGCTGCTCGTAATGCAGCCGCCCGCCTCGCAGGCCCCTCCATCAGAAACAGAGTTCAGTCCGACTGCAGCTGAAGTTCAGCAAGCCTCCAAACGTGCACACCCACACCACCTCACAGGGACGATCCAGTCAGCTCTGGAGTGATGCTCTGATAGTTATCAATAGTTTGAACCTTATGAGAGCAGAGAACAGTGAAAAAGGCAAAAGTCTTCTTCCAGGCTAGGCTAACCGCTAACCAAACACGTCAGTTTTTAATCATTTTTCAGTCTTTAAAGCAACTCGTTCCCAAAACGACACATCTCTGTGAAACGTCTAGAATGAACTAATCTGGTAGCAGGGCTTAATTTGAGTTGAATCTTGTCAGAACAGGATCCAGTAACTCTCTTATTTTGACAGGGTACGTTCCGGTAACCGTTTGCTTGGATCCAGTAACTTTCAGGCTTACTAATAATTAAGTTGTGAACAAATTTGACTACTTTGAACGAATAAAACCTATACTGGACATGTCATCTGAAAACAATTACATAAACACTAATTTTAAACATAACAGCCACTTACGAGCTTCTTAATATCACATCAAAGCTGCTGCTTCAAGTAAGCATTTCCTCTTCTACCCTTAAAAAACCTCTGCTCCTAAAAGTTCAGTCATGCGCAATTTAATTAAAAACACAAAAAAATAATTAAACAGCACAACTAAATTGAAAATCAGTTTTACAGTTTTAAGTGGGTCATTTTTTAATTTTTATTATTTAGTAAAAATACGAGATTTGATGGGTGTCACGTGATGTATGTCACGCATCAAAACAACGGCGCCAATGAGTCAAAATAACAGCAATCAAAATGTTGAAAAGACAGTTCAATTTACTTTCATTAAAAAAAAAGTCTTCTTAAGTTACAACTAAACAAGCAAGAATTGAATCATGTGAAGACAGTGACAATGGGGCTGGGTGCTCTATTCACACAAGGAGGGCTGTTGGTCAGGCTACTTTTTGTTGCTCTCTAAAATAGTCGTTGAATCAAATGTTTACAAATGAAGGTGAACGTAGATGTTTAACAACTTAATAAAATACACCAGAATGCAGGAAATGACATCTAATTTACTCAAAATACCCCCCACGGGTAGTAATTAGCCTAGCCTGGACTAAGACTTTTGCCTCTTTTTCACTCTGTGTTCTGTGACTGAACTGCTGAAAACTATTTGACAAAACACCATTTCAGAAACGACCGGACTAACCAGGTCTCTGGTGAATAATCTCAGTGTGTAAAAATGAGCTTCGGCACTTTATTTTCTAAAACCATTGAATTAGTTCTTGTCAGCTGCATGAAACTCTTCACAGTGGGCGAATCAGGGCTGCGTGTGGAAAACGCAGACGGATGAATCTGATTTTAAAGTTGGACACCTTAAACATCTGCTGCGCTCTACACAGTCATTCAGCACTTTAAAAAAAAAAAAAAGAGAGACAAAAAGCGTATCAGAATTTGAGTCAGCTCAATGACATCATCCTCTCCTGTGCAAGGTCGGGTCCAGTCGGTCGGTCCGGGTCGAGCTGAGCTACTCCGACTGCTCGTTGAGCTCCATGTCGGACACCAGGATGTTCTTCTCGGCCTCCTCGGCGAGGCTCGAGTTGGTGCGGCTGTACCGAGCGCCCTCGAAGGAGCCCTGCGACCCTACGGCCCGCCGGCGGTACAGGTAGATCACGGTCACAATCAGCAGGACCAGTACCAAGGCCGTCACCATGACGACGATCAGAGTGGGCAGGTGGTCAGCATCCACTGGGGGAGAGGAAAGGAGGTTAGCGTCCAGCGCCATCTTTAAAGGAAACATGAGAAAAAAGGCCAAGCGTTCCCTGAAGGGGAATTCTTGGAAGTTATGAGTTATCATAACACACACACAAACACACACACGCACGCACGCACGCACGCTACCATCCGCATTCCTGCAACAAACTTACTTGTTCCAGATGGCGTTTCAGCACCTGCAGGAAACACGGAGAAGTTAGACGAAACTCACCGCCCCCATATTTTTGTGAGACGAAACGGGTGGTCCGGTGCGTTCTTACTGCGAGGCCGTTTGCAGATCACGCCGTGCGTTCGGTTCCTGCAGGAGCCGGGCTTCCACGTGCCGCTGTTGCTCTGGATCCAGAAGCAGGAGTTGACGGAAAGCACGGAGAAGGCCACGTTGTGCGACTCCCAGTTGGTGAACGTCATCTCCGTGTCTTCGTTCCACACGAGGCCTCTACCTGCGGCGGCAACACGAGCACATTCAGAGGTCGCCGTGTTTCCTCTCACCTGGGCAGCGTCTTGTGGATACTGTCTGCCTGAATACCGGCATTTCACACAAACCGCTCTGATTTGATAGTCTGAAGTTTAAATCAGTTTAATTTACCAGGAAGTCACCTTGTTTATCATGTTTTTAATCAACATTAAAAAAAAACTGTTGATCCTGTTTCCTAATTTAATTTTTAAAATTATCTTTATTTTCAGGGTTTTATTCCAGCAAGTAGAAAAAATAAGGACAATTATTTGCAACTAATTTGTCTCAAATTGGACTAAAACTAGAAAGAAAGTGTTTTCTGCAAAAATGAAATGTGAATATTGTCTTCTGGCTAAACTGCGCTGTGTTAAAACAAACAAGAACATTGCTAAAATTACTAAAACAAAAGCTACAACGAGCCGAACATGAGCTTAAAGCACCAAAACTGTAACTAAAAAACTAAAAGCAGCAAACGAGGAGCTAAAAGAAGCACAGTAGTAAGAAAAATTTGCAAAACATTCACTAAAAGTAACAAAATAGACGTCAAAACTAAAATTATTAGCAAAGTTATTGAATGGTAGCTAAAAGATGACTCAGTGAGACTAACCTGTATAAATAAAGTTTGAATGAAAGAAGCAGAATGGTAGGTAAAAGCTAAAAGCAGCAAAATAGTAGCTAAAAGTTGAAGGCAGCATAAGAAAAAAATATCAAGTATGCTGAATCAGATATCAAACATGTTTTTAATGGAGTTGAAGAGCTTAATGTTCTTCTATGTGGAATTTTATTTTAAATTAAGATAAATACAGAAGCTCCTCTGTACTTCGCAATTCGACTTTCATGAATTCACTCTTTCACGGCCTTCAATGAACGATTGCACATTGTTTTCCAGTGGCCTGGCTGCTCTCCTTTCTCTTTTTGAGGTATCAGCCTCAGAAAGAGAAAGGTGGGGGCGGGGTTTGTCTTTCCTCATCACTGCTGTGGGAGCTTCAGCGAGCAGGAGACCAGAGTGAGACGCATGGATTGTTTATTAAAAATGATCAAGCGCGACCTGAACTGAGCCTTAACCCGAGCCGACCCGGTGCTCCCAATGGCCAGTCCGCCCCCGGGCGCTGATAGGCTCTGTAACCATAGCATCAGTCTGTCTCCTCTCTTTCGCTGTGCTCTTTTACAGCGTTTAGAGAGTTCAGAACATTGCAAGAGTGTGGGAAGGGTTTCTAAGGCCTTCAAATAAATATAACGTCCCTACTTTGTGGATTTTCACCTATCGCGGGGGTTTGGAACGTAACCCACATAAGAGGTGAGGGACTACTTTAGTCAGAAAAGTGGAAAAGATACAAACCCCAAAGTCTTGGCAGACCTTTCCTCTTCAAGCTAAATGTTTAGATCCATGAAGGATTAAAATTGCTCAAAGTAAATGTACAGAAGAAGCTATGAAGAGAAAAACGATTGTGTTAATAGTGACTTGGTGTGCACACTATTTAAAAGCATGTGTTTGTAAACTAAGTAAATAAAAGGTGAAGGTCAGTGGGTTGGTGAAGGTCAGTGGGTTGGTGAGACAGCTGGAGGAGAGGTTCTGAAGCAGATACTGGACCTTTCACGCTGATGCCCAGCCAAGCTCCACGCGCCTGCTCTGAATAACTCTGGATGTGTTCCCAAATAAAACCGTTCTCTGCCTCATCCAGGATGGACAGAAGCTCTGCTCCCACTGAAAACAAAAAGAAGAGAAAGAGATTGATCACGAAGGGAAACGGGACCATGTGCCATGTGGTCGATGAGAGGCCTCCACATTCAGGCAGATATTGATGCGTCGTGTTGTGTTTGTGGACGAGAAGGAGGTCAGAGGTGCTGCAGGTTTAACGCTTATGAAGCATTCACACTATTGTGATCTATTTTTCTTCTGTATGTTTTATGGCAAGATTCTCGTCTCGCAGTTTTTAACTATTTCAACAAATCATAGATCAAAACGTTCAGCTCTTTCAGAACAATCCTGCTATGACTTTTGTTTAGTTGCAACTTTAGCTTTTTGAAATATTGTAAATGTTCTGCCATTTTTTCCTCATATAAAATGAATTGAGCTCATTTTACATTCTTCAAATCTTTAAATCTGTTTACAACATTTTTTGGCTATTCTTCTAATTTTAGCTGTTTTTTCAGCTGTTTTGTGCTCCTTTCTGATTATTTTCTTTCTGTGCTAACTACAACATTGTTTTTCTTCTTCTTTCTGCTAATTTCAGCTTGTTCTGCTCTTTTCAGTTTATTGCTGCAAGTTTCAGCCTTTTCTACAATTTCAGCTGCTATATAGCTCTTTTTATGCTAATTTCAGCTAATTCCACAAATTTGCACTTGTTTCAATTTTTTTTTTAGCCTAATTCAGTAAAAATGTGCCCTCTCCACTTTTTTCTTGTAAGTTCAGCAACTTTCTGCCCGTTTTGCTACTTTTCAGCCTTTTTTTGGTTTGTTGCTAATTTAAACTTTTTTCAGTTAATTTCCACTTTGCTTGTGCAAATTTTTGCTTCTTTCAGCCTAATTGGGCAAACATGTTCTTGCTGCTTTCTTTCTGATAATTTAAGCTTGTCCTACCTTTTTAACTCAATTTAGCTGTTTTCAGATAAATTAAAGTTCTCCATGGTAATCTGTGCTACTTACAGCTTAATTAATATCTTTCTGCTAAATTAATCTTGTTATGATCCTTTCAGCTTATTTCTGCTAGTTTCAGCTGTTTCAGCTACTATTTAGCTGTTTTATGCTAATTTTAGCTTTTCAGCCAATTCCAAATTCTTTGCAATTATTTCAACTTTTTCAGCCTAATTCAGCAAAAATGTGCTCTCTCTACTTCCTTCTGGTAAGTTAAGCTTCTTTATGATTTTTAAGCTACTTTTCAGCTGCGGTTTTTTTTTTTTTGGGGGGGTGCTAATTTTGGCTTTTTTAAAACCTATTTCAGCAAATATCTGTTCTTTCTGCTTTCTTCTGCAAACTTAGGCTTGTTATTCCATTTCAGCTACATTTCAGCATGTTTTAGCTAATTTCGGCTGTTTTTCAGCAGGCTTTTGCAGGAAATGCAATTTCTCTATTTGGCTGTACAGTCGGCGCTGTGTGCTGCTGCCGTACTTTTGCTGCAGGACGTGCGTGCATCCTGCTGCAGTCGGAGAAGCTGCAGGTTGAAGGCGTAGCAGTGGTTTCTGAAGGGCACCCAGGCCCACTCGCCCACAGAGTGGGGGCACTGTCCGGGGTAGATCCACTGATGACTCACAGGCTCATCTGTAGGAAGGAGAACAAACTGAATGACTAGAAATCTTCATCTTCTTCTTCATCGTGCATACGTGCACACATACCATTAATCTGACATATCGCGGCCTCCAGTTTAGCATCACAGGGAGTCATGGTCCACTGCCCTGTGGTGGTCATGTGACCACATCCAGCCATCTGATTGGGCTCTCCGTCTTTCCAGTTGGAGTATTTCACCTCTTCATCACCTAACCAGGTGAAGCTCCGTCCCTGAACAGAAGGAAGATTTTATTTTATATTTTTCTGACTGACAAATAACAATCATCTCTGTATTTAAGTGATGTGTTAAACATTGTGCAAAAGTTTCAAACTACCTCTGACTTCTTTATACTTTGTTTTCAAGCATCCAGACTCTCCTCTAGTTCTCTGGGCCTTTTGAAAGTCTTAAAGTTTTCTCGTGGACTTTGGCAGCTTCTTCCTTTTTCTCAGTCTAATTATTTTACCTGACCATGACAGAATTTTCCACATTGTGCAGTTAAAGACGTGGAAAAGTTGAGTCAACCTCAGGACTGAAGAACTATTTACATCAATATCTGGAAATTATTCTTTAAGGAAAAATACCTAACAAATGCATCATCCTTCAGATATAAGATATCAGCTATAACGTCTTTTCAGGAATCACCTTGTGATTGATATAAATAGATTAACTGAGCTCGTTCCAATCAGTGGTCCACAACATACTTATAAAACCAGGAAAAAACAGCTTATCTATGCCAAAAATAGAAGATTTAAAACCACTAGTTGAACCTTTTGTTGGAGGGGCCCACAGATTTGGAACGAGCTTGACGAGAGTTTAAAAGGGTTGAAATTCATTCCACCTTCAAAAAACAGTAACAGACCAAATTTCTTTGTTTATATACTTGAGCTCATTGTTAGGACCTGGAACTGATGATCAGAGGTAACATGATCTGTACTGTATGTGGAATTTTTATGAGGAATGTATGATGTAAAAAAAATAAAATAAATAAATAAATAAAGTATTTATTGTGTTGTAATTATTAATATGTTACAAACTGTATGTAATTACCGGTATATGTACCCAGGCTCCCTCTAGAAGCTTTAAATGGCTTTTCGGAGACCTGATCCATGCACTGTTATCTTGCAGTTATGTATTATATTTTATGATTCTTTGTGAATGTGTGTGTGAATAAACTGAATAAAATGGAAAATTGCAAAAATATTGTTTTAAATAAGTCAGATTGTTGTCTTTGGCCATTTTTTTTTTTTTAGACTTACCCGTTAAAACGTGGATTTGAGTTGTGTTTTAGTGACGTTCACTGGTAAGAAATGTCTTAATTATTTAATTTAAAATCCTAACTATATCAAGCACACATGCTTATCTTTTGAGTTTAAGAAGCTTTTTAGGCTTTTGAATGATTTTCAGCTTTAAGTGGCATCAAGCACAACAATAAAAAATCCCCTTTGCATTTCTGTGGTCTAACAGGCACTGGACTGAAGACGAGTAGAAGAGCAGCCAAAGTCATCAAATAAGATGAATTACTTTCAAAAAGCCCAGAGCTGCACTTCTTAAGACCATTTTAAATAGTTACGGGCAAATCTAGCTCATTCGAATCAAAACATAAAGAAGTGAGGGGCTGAAGACTTCTGCACGGCTCAAAGGCTCACTCCGTAGTTGTAGAGAGCGATCCAGGCGGGCTGGTGCAGGCTGTTGATGAGCAGCGACAGATGCGCCTGCTGGAAGGGGTCCGTCACGGTGGCCAGGGTCCCGTTCAAAGATTCACAGAGGTACAGGGCGCCGGTCCAGTCCAGGCGCTTCTTCACGACCCGGTACGTCACCCCGCCCAGCTCCACGGGCGTCGACAGGGAGGCGGGGATGAGGGCCGGAGCCGGAGGCAGACTTTGATCTTAAGCCAGAAAAAAACAATTTACTTCTCTGTTTTCGCGTGGACCTGCTGCGTGGTGGGCACCGAGGCTCGGACCTTGTTGCTTTTGACAGATGAAGCCGTTGCTCTCCATCTCGCAGGCCCGGGAGGCCCACATGCCCGTTTTCCTCTCTGGGTTTCCGTGGATCATCACCACACAGTTTCCCTGAGGCGGCAGTGAGAGCATCAGCGCAGCGACACACAGACAGGACGACGTATCGACCGGCGGTTTGTAAATACCGGTGTTTTGTTGTGATGCGGGCCGCTGTTGTCGAGCGGCTCTCCGGGAGCCCAGTTGGTGAAGCTGAGCAGCCCAGACCTGGCCCACTGGAAATGGCCGATAGAGTCGGAGGTCAGCCCCACCCAAAGGTCGACACTGACATTCTTTAACAGGGTGGTGAGGAACGCTGTACGGGAGAGAGTCGGCTGCGTCACACATTCTTTACGTTCCAGCGTGGGGTTTTATAAATTACCTTGAAGCAGATGATTGGGGACCACCGCCAGCACGCCTCTCTGGGAGTCGCACTTCAGCTTGGCTGCGGACCAGGTGACCCGCGGAGACTGATCAAACACCCTGAAGCACTAGACACAGCACAGAGATTAAAATGAAGGCCTGGCCCTCCTGGAAGACCTTGAGAACCCGGCGTCGCACCTTATGCTGAAACGACGACCACTTGTCTGGACAGCCTGCTGGAGGATGAGGGGCTGATGGAGTTGGAGGGACGGTCCCCGTCACGTTCACTCTCTTACAGATGTAGGGCAGGTCAGAGTGACACTTCTGATCGGCCCAGTCACCTGTCCGCAGGTAAACACAGCTGCGGTAAGCCGTTCGTGCTCCAGGCACCAAGTCTTTCTGGCTGCTCCTACCTTTGCTGGCAGACACGTGCACACATCTGCGGTCGCGGCTGAGCGGGAGCGGCCTGCCGAGCGCCCACGAGACATAATTGAGCACAGAGTGGTCCGACCAGCGGAAACGCCCGTCGTTTTCAAAGGTGTGAAGCCCGAGCCACCAGCTGTCTCCCTCCGCCTTCACCATCTATTTGAGAAGTACCGTTAGCGCTTATGGCAAATTAGCTTTTACTAAAAACATGCTGCCGAGACAACCGGTCGTCCAAAACACGGCGTTTATTACTGCAAATATTTATAATATTAAACAGTGTTTTAATCGTCTAGTCGATGTTAGCGGTGACATGATTGTTTTTTTAAAATAACGTTTGTAATCTCAGTCATGCAGGTACATAAATCACAAGAACGTTAAATCATGTCATCTGGACAGATTCTTTTTGGAAGAAATCTGAAAGACTTCTTCAGCAGCACCTCAGACTGAAGAAGTCTTCTGGATGAAAGACGAAAGGTTTCAACATTTTTTTTTTTTTGTGTTGTTTTGTTTTTATTTATGTCCAGACTTAACTTTTTTAGATTTCTTGTTTTTAGTTTCCTCCTGAAAATTTGTTTGCAACAAAACATTTGTTCAGCAGATGCACTAAAACATTTGGCTTGATCAAGAATAGCGTGCTTTGACTTTTAGCATTTGTAACTTTGTTATTTTTTAAATTTATCTATGCTCTATATATCTATGTTCAAAATCATTGTTTCCTTTAAAATCTACGTCTGCCTGTCCAACAACGTTACGTCGGGTCCTCTGGACGGTTTAGTTTGTTGAAACGTTTCATTTTTCATCCAAAGGACTTCATCAGTCCGAGGAGAGGACCTGACTTAACTTTTTTGTATTTTTGACCTGGATTATTGAGCATGAACTTTGAAGCTACTTCTACATACTTGCTCTATTTTTGTCTTCTTTCGCTACTTTTACCTTTTAGCTAAGGTTTCGACAGTTTTAGCATTCAGCAGTTTTGCTACCTTTAGCTTTTAGCGACTGCTTTAATACTTTTTGCTTTTAGCTACTGTTTTACTCATTCAGCTTTTAGCTATAGTTTGTTCAGATTATCTATATTGTTCAGCAAATTTTAGTTTTTAGTTACATTTCTTTTTAATTTTAGCTCTCCTTGTTTTAACTTTATTAACTCCGCAAATGTCAGTGAAGTGGTTCACGCTGCACGGTGGCGACGCAGAATTGTTCACGTTAACTCAGCAGTTTACGACTGTTAGCTGTTTGACTCAGTGTTTTTATCCAATATTCTTTTACCCACAGTAAAAACCTTTGTGACGAGCCGTGCTGTACCTTGCGTAACGTGTTTGCCAGGAATGCCTGTTCATCCGCTGAGTGGACGGAGGTGAGAGAGGAGTCGAACCAGGAGCAGATCCTCTGCGCCTGATCCCAGGTGGTGCGGTGGTCAAAGAATTTATACTCCGCCTCCTGGAAGGGGATCCACTCGGGTGAACTGGTGCCTGAAAAACAATGATAATTTAAAAAAAAAAAAAGGTGATGCTTCCCACACACAGTCAGGATGTGATTTCAGTTTGCAAAGAGAAACTAAAATAAAACAGACCTTCAGTGACTTCTGGTTCTTTCTCAACGCTTCCTGAAAACACACATCAAAAGAACAAAGTGTTCAAACAAGAAAAACACAATCACCTTTAATAATATTTCAGAAAAACAGTGAGCAGACGCTTTGAGTTATTTTCACTTTTTATAAAGAGCAGCTTTAATAAAAACTCATGCGAGTTTCCCTTTAGCAGATAAAAAGAAAGGTCCAGGAAAGTCGTACCTCTGGGAATCTTGCAGATCCAGTCCAAGTCGGAGTCACAGTGCATGGCCAGCCAGGTCATGGTGCCCAGGTCTGCAGCCGCACACTGGCGGACGTTGTAGTAGTACCGCCCGAAGTTCTGGTACGTCAGCTGAGACACAAGCAGAGAGCAACGCTACATTTTAATCTCTTCTGGTGCGTTTCTGTTGACACCATCGGACGTTTGGGTTCTGTGTGCACCCACAGGCAGCCCGTCGCTCCACTTCCAGCTGCCGTTGTCCATGGGGTTCCTGCGGTTCAGTCCGATCCAAAACCAGTGCTGCTCATGCTCCTCGGACTCCCTGTGAGGCACCAAAACCTTCATCTGTAAATCTTTCCTGCACGTTTCTCCATTTTGCTTAACAGGATTGTCTTTTGTAAATACAGTACTGTATAACAAAGTAAAGGAGTTTTGGATGCACTTAAAGAGAACTGTTATTTTTATGCAACGTCTTATTCTACAAGCCAGTTTTAACTTTTAAGCTTGAGTAACATGTACAAACCCAACCAAACTAACAGTGACAGCAAGATAATCTGAATTAAAACAATATTAAGTGGAAAGTAGAGATCAAGATCAAGCTTGAGTGACAGTTTTACAACTGCAATAAAGTTTTTTTTCATTGCTAAAACTAGAAAACACATATTTCATGGTATCTGGAACAAAGTGGCAATTCTAATCTAATTCTCATCTGTCCTTATGCACGAGTACAAAACTAAGGACAGAAATTATATTTTCTGCAAAAATGCAGCTTGTATACAATATTTAGTGCTCAATGATTGGCTGAAATTTGATAAAGTAGCTTAAACTAAATGTTTAACTTACACCAAGCTGAACAGAAGCTAAAAGGAGCAAAATTGTTATGAAAAACAGAACAAAACACCAGCTAAAAGCAAAAAAAGCTAACCAAAAGTAGTAAAATGTTAGCAAAAAGCTAAATGTAGCACAAGTCAGGCAAAAAAGCAGCAAAACATTAGCTAAAATTAAATAATTCTATCCTAATGCAACAAGTTGTAAACTGTTAGATATATGTGTTGCAAAAAACCTAGCTAACAGTAGCAAAATGCTAGCTAAAATCTCAAAATAGGGTAATAGATAAAAGCAAAAAGAAGTAAAGGATGGTTATAACAAAAAACTAAAGGTAGCCAAACACTTGGTCAAAGTAGATAAATACCACCTTGAAAGCCTGTCGTAGCAACATCTTGACTAAAAGTTGCCAAAATGCTATCTAAAAGCTAAATGTAGCTGAATGCTAGCTAAAGAAGCAAAATGCTGACTCAACATTCATCCGATACTAAATGTTTTGTGACAGTTTCATAAAGTGCCATTAAACACCGTGTGTCCAAACCCACCCAAAGGTCTCGTGGAGGATCTGCAGAATGAACTGCTCCTCCTGGGGGCTGCTGATGCTCAGCAGGTCGGCTCCGTGTTTCCGGCAGAACAGGTGAGCCTGCAGCCAGCTCTGCTTCTGCTCCAGCAGGGAGGAGTGAAACACCTGAACGCAGGTGACAAAAAGTTATTTAGGTCCAGTTGACAAAATCAGAAGTTTTACTCTATTGATTTTTAAAAAACTAATTATCTCTCAGGTTGGAGGCAATGTGTTCGACACAGTGGTACTTCGTCTAGCTATTTAACAGTCACTAATGGTGTGCCGCAAGGCTTAGTTTTAAGACCCACTCTTTTTACAATTTATATAAGTAATGTAATAAGTCAGAACATTCCTGATGCATCCTATGCTGACAATTATTGTCACGCTAACACAGTTGCCAAGGTTTTCCAGCTTCTACAGTCTCAAACTGGTGCTAAATGCTGATAAAACCAAAGGGATGTTAACAACAAAAAAGGTTGAATCATGTCATCTGGACTTCGTTTTTTTTGTTAAAAAGAAACGTTTCGCCCCTCATC
>JARVGV010000412.1:30078805-30090528 GCA_031762435.1 Hypsolebias longignatus
TCGCTTCGCCCTATAAGTCGCAGGGCATGAAAATCAGTAAAAAAACTGCGACTTATACGCCGGAAAATACGGTATATACAATTTTCATCTTTTTCTGCTATTTCAGCTACTAATGAGCTGTTTTATGCTAATTTTAACTTTTTCAGCTAATTCCACATTCTTTGCACTCATTCAAGCTTTTTTCCGCTCAATTCAGCAAAAATGGGCTCTTTTCACTTCCTTCTGGTAATTTTAGCTTCTTTCTGCTTATTTAGCTACTTTTCAGCTGTTCCCTCCTATTCCAGGTCTCTCTTGTAAATGAGTCCTTGAGGCTCAATGGGATTAACCTGCCTAAATAAAGGTTGATGAATTAATTTCAGCTTTTTTCAGATCATTTCCACTTTTTTGTGCTCATTTCTGCTTCTTTCAGCCTAAATGGGCAAATATGTGTTATTTTTGCTTTCTTCAGCTAATTCAAGGTTGTTCTACCTGTTCAGCTACCTTTTAGGCATTTTTTAAGCGAATTTCAGATGTTTTCTGATAAAATTTTTTTTTTTTAATTTCTGCTACTTTCAGCCTAATTAACTTCCTTCTGCTAATTGTAGTTTTTTTATGTTCATTTCAGCTTATTTCTGCTAGTTGAAGTTACTTCAGCTACTACTTTTCATGTTTCAGCTTTTTTGGGTTTTAATTTCCTCATTTCTGTGCACATTTTTGCTTATTTAAACCAAATTCAGCATACAGTATATGTCTTTCTGCTTTCTACAGCTAATTTAAGCTCTTCCATTTCAGCTACATATCAGAATGTTTTTTAGCTAATTTCAGCTGTTTTTCAGCATTAAGCATTCACCCTTTCAGAGGAAATGCAATTTCTTTGGTTTTTGATTGAGGTTTACACTTTTGTTAAAAATGTTTATGAATACTCCTTCAAAAAATGATTTTATAGGTGCCAAAACTAATTTAACTGCCTAAACATGTCACAGTTAACAAGCGAAGTTTATACATTCAATAACGTTGTCAGGTCTGAATGGTCATAGCATGTTGAATTATATAATCAACTTGAAGGAAACCAGTACTGTGACACATACCAGGTCTGAAAATAAAGGAAATAAAATCATACTGGGAATTATCTTCATTGTGGATCCTTTTCAGCTCGCGTATGTGAAGGTTTCGGACTCGCTCCAATCTCTCCAGTTCTGCCTGGATCTCTGCCTCCTCCTGCAAACAATATTACCGGTAAATAAGAAGTTGAACTTGCATAAAAGATACTACTAAAAGACCACAATGAAGCACATAAACACCAAAAACTTGCCATAAATCCAGGCAGCTTTACCTTTTTAAGATATCCTAATCTGAGTTTAAAGATTTCCTCCTGTTCGTGGTACTCTGCCTGCGATAATCTGTTAGAAACAGAACCAGTTTCAGTGTAACGTACATCGTATGTATGGGGGGGCAACAGCAGCTGATGTAAAACGGAAGAGGTTAACGTACGCTTCGCTCTCTGTTCCGTTGGTCTTGCTTTTGCGTTTGTTCTGCTCCAGGCTTGGTGGTGGAGTCTGGGCCATAGAAGGCGGTTTGCGTTTAGCCAGAAGCTTCCTCTGCCTTTCAATGTCCTCTCGCTGAGAGTTGATTCTCTCTTGTTGTCTGAAAACCATCAGTACATTAGTGATGAGTACGGTTTGTGTAAAAGTTACTGTAAACGTTCACACTTCCAAATTTAAGGAGCTGTCATTGATCAGAATAGAAGAAAGCAATTACCGTAAATTTTGCTGTTAAAGTCACAGTTTTTTGCATAATTAGCATAAATGCGACTTATACAGCAAAGCAGTGTATTTATGTTTTTCCCTTCATATTTATAAACCAATTTTTGGCTGAGATCTGACGGTTTCATTCATTCTGACATGGAAAATATTGAACACTACTATTTTCAGCAGCCAGAGGACTCTCGACTAATATTGGCAAGCCAAGTGTCTCATTAAAAGGTATTAGTATCTATTAATGAGACACTTGGCTTGCCATACCAAGACACCTTTGTCTCGCTCCGGAACTCATGGAGCAAATGTCAAATCAGCTGCATTTCACCTGGGCAGTGAAATGCAACTGACTTGACCATCAAAGTGCATTTATTAAGGAAAAGTTCAACTGAGACACAACTTTACTATAATTTTGAGCAAACAAATAATTGTTTTAAGTGTTACTCTTGTTAAATTCTTTTTAAAGGCCTCCTGTGCACGCTCTCATGGCCGCCATTTGGTATCCAATTCATTTTTGGCACAACACCAGCCCACGTTTCCAGGTTGTCAGCGGTGATGCAGAATAGATGTGACCTATTTGGTTTTTTTCCACTTTATTACACATATTTGGACCAATACAACTTATACGTCGGTGTGACGTGTACGGCGGCAAGCACGGTATTTACAGAAGTGCCGTTTGACTCTTAAAAGATAAAACCATGTTTTAAAGCGTTAAACCTCACTTGATAAGGTTCTGAAAAGCGTATCCATCCGTCCACTGCTCAGTGAAAGACGCCCCGTGCCTTACAGTGGTGAAGTGACCCAGTCGAAGTCTGTCCTGCATACTTTTATCGCGGCACGCCATCTTTTCCTGTTTGGACTGAGGAGCAGAGTCAAACTCGATCGATAACACACATACAAAAAAAATAAAAATAAACACACACACATTCGGACGAACAGCCTAAAAAACTTAAAGCTCAACAAGGTTTGACATACTTTTTCGATAAGCAGCTTCTTGGACATCGTCACGCATTTATTTAACCGTTCTTTGTATCGCTCCAGCATCTTCTGCTGCTCATCAATTTGTCTCCTGAGATCACAGTTTGCCTAGAGCAGAACACAGAAACAGAAACGGTGAAGTCAAAATGATTCACTTTTAATGTGCTTACACGTACAGAGCCTAACATGTGAGCTCTCCTGTGAGAAATCATTACAACGAGTAAATTATTCTGAAAACCACTGAAACGAAAAGGCAGGCAGAGCGGCAGGGATGACATGTGAAGAGATTAGTACCCGCAGCAAATCGTCTATCCGGCCTTCCTTCTTCTCCAGGTCAGAGTTCTTGTTGTTCTCCATCGCTATTAGTTTCTCTATAGTAAGGTCAGACTAAAGAGTGAGCACAAAAGTTTGTTAATGATGGATCAATCCTGACAAATTTTGTGCAACAAGAAGTCTTTACTATTTATTCCAGATTATGATGATTAAAGTAATTCTATATGTTTGTATGACAACTGTGTAAAAATCTATTGTAAAATGTTTTAAAACAAAGGCGCCCAGTTTGTTTCTAGTACCTGCGTGGCTTTGTGGAGCAAGAGAAGCGCAGCAGGCTTCAACGAACACGAGGAGTGCTCTGTGTTGGCCGAGCCGACGGACGAGGGACTTCCTTGCTGTACCTGGGAGACAAAAACGCTCATTAAAAAACAAAAAAGACTAACATTCTAATGGTTTAAGTGGGTGATTTTTTTTTCTCAATAAGACACAAAAAGGCATGTCCTAAAAAAACTGGCCAAAGTAAATTAGGAGCATGCAAATCTATGATGCATGTACTATATTCAACAAAATGTAATCAGTGGTGTCCACTATCCTACATATTTTAGACATTTCTCTGCCTCAACCCACTTAATTAAAATGAATGGGTGGATAATAGGTTTCTGCAGAACTTGAGGACGTGTTGGAAGAGGTTCAACCACAGAAGCAGGTGTGCTGGAGCAACAACTACCATATTTTTTGGATTTTAAGGCCAATATCAATGAATGGGTCTGTTTTCATACATAAGGAGCATTAAGTGAAACAAAGCAGTCCGATAAGTCAAACTTTATTCAACTCATTCACAATAACTCAACATTGTACCTAGTGGTGTAACGGTACATGTGGGTGTATTGAACCATTTCGGTACAGCACGTTCGGTTCGGTACATGCATACTGTTTCGGTTATAGTTTCACTCATTAAATTTAAAGTTCCTAAGCGTGTTTCAGCACGGTGCTATTACCTTACAGCACACGTAGCATTAGCAGCCTAGCATCTTGTTGCGGTCTCCTGTTTGGGAACATTATGGCTTTCTTGTTAAAAGATGTGAATAAATCCAAAGCGGTGTGTCGACGTTGTTTCACGGAGACTGGATCTGCAGCAGCAACACGTCTCACTTGTTAACGCACTTGAAACGACATCATCCGAATGTGAACGTCTCTTCTAGCAGCTTGTTGCAAAGACTGATAACAGCAGCATTTAAACAACTTTTATCAGGTAACTGAGATCGGTCCAGAGCAAAAACACAAACTGTAGGAGTTTTTAAAGCTCTGGATCTACGTCCGAATGTTGTTGATGTGCTGGCTTTCAGCATCTGACTAAAGTTCTTGAGCCCCGCTGTCTACAACATCCATCACGTCAACACTTCAGCCAAAAAGTTATAGCAGCACTTTAAGAAAAAGCTAAAACTGATCGTCAACAAGCCCGACCCCAGATTTAAAGCTCTGCCCTGATAATGATGAGCGAGAGAGGATATTCAACCACCTCATACGATTACCGTGCAATAATAGGTTTGTATTATTATGATCTAATTAACTTTTTTGATTTAAAATTATAATTTTATGAACTCATTTTTTTTTTTTATCTCTGTTGTTTGCAGTTTGAGGATGATAGCAGCTGAGTCTTCTTCATCCACCAGATCACCTCAAGCTAAGAAGTCTGTAATGACTGAACTTGGCATATTTTCACAATAAACATTTTGTAAGTCTTTACTTTGGCCTTTTTTGTACCAAAAACTAACCGAACCGAGCCCTTCTTGAAACTGAACCAAACCGAAATGTGATTTTAGCGTACGTTACACCCCTAGCTGTACCACATAAAACTGGTTCGAGGTCAGTAAGCACAACCAGAGTTAATACATAAGGTGCACTGTCGATTTGTGAGAAAATCAAAGGATTTTAAGTGAACCTTATAGTCTGAAAACTACGGTAAACATACATGAGGGTCCACTGAAAACCAGAACTGGACGTCACTGTCTTAAAGTAATCAGAGAAGTCTGGCTGCATTAAAAATTACACAAACTGAAATAACTAAAACACAGATCTGTTTTATCACCACACCGACTCTGTGCCACGATCACAGACAAGAATCACTTCACATTGTGAAGAACTTCACGTTGTGGTTGGGGTTAATAAAAAGAATGATGACAAAGAGTGTTGAGGGATAAAAAGGTGTGAAAAACACCGAACATGCTCACCATGACAGGCGGATTGGACAGAGAGTGTTGTGGGGAAGAGCGGACAACAGGTGGGATTCCCCTGGCAGGGCTAGTACCAGGACCGCTACCTCCCGCGAACTGACAAGACGCAGAAAGACCAAGAGGAAGACGTGGAGAAAAAAATAATAAAAAAAGATAGTAATGGGAAATGGTTAGAAAGTTAAGTATGAAATGTTATTTACTAAAGCTTTTCAGAAGAGAGATTAAAAACACTACTTTCAGTTACATACCTCAAAATAATCACTAATTTTATGTCCTCTTGCTCCTACTTTGCCTGGAAAAGAGAAGCAGGGAGTTTAAAGAAAGGGGAAATTAAAAAAAGACAAAAGACTCGGAGCAGAGGGGCAATCTTACCTTGGCTACTGTCAAAGTGGTCCGCTTTGCGTTTCCTCACTCTCTGGTCATTAGTCTTCTTCTCTGGAGTCTGCAAGAATCAACCGTAAGCTTATGAGGTGACGGAGAGATTTCCAGCACAAATAAATCTTATTAATACACGAAGGAGACCAACCTCGAGCTCTTTGTCACTAAGTGAGCCCACACTGCACAGACTTTGATTTGATGACTCGTTTTGACTCTGACCCGAGCCCTGATAAAACAACAGAGCAGTTAATTACAAAAATACCTAAGAGATGGAGGATAAATGCACATGTAAAACTGTACTTTCAAATGTAAGCAGCTGTGAGAAAATAGCAAAAGAAAAAAAAAAGAGGGGGACAACAGTTAAACGTTGCAACATAGCAACAAAAAAAGTCCACTGAATGTAGACCTCCATCAGCCCTAATGCTGGTTCCCTAGGTGATGCCTGTCAATCAAATGATTCACATCAGAATTCCGCAAGCTCTGTCCAATCAGGAAGAGACACTTAGTCATTCAGAGCACACCAGAGCTCTCTCTCGCTGAACCCTCCTAAAATGGCTGAACATTAGGCAAGCTGCTGGGGATGTATTCCTCTCTCTATCTGTCACCTTTAGATAATGTCATCCATTTCCCCCCATTTGTCCCCGTCTTCAACACTTTTATTTGCTCTAAAGAAACCAACAAAAACTGTTTTTGATTTTTAAAAAAATAAATAAATAAAGCTTCTTTTAAACCAATTATCTCTACCAAAAAAAATACCTTAGTTTGTTCTAAAAGAAATGCTCTTTGCAACTGTTGTCATAAGACATCTGTTGTTATCAAAAGGTGCTTTATCCCTCGTCCTCAGAAGCTAATAATTATCTATCATACCAACTGAGTGATGACACAGAGAGCAGCAGTGCCATGGGGCTGTCCATGGTCAAGCAAGGGAAAAAGATTTTAGACCACCAAAACATGTCTTCACGGCCTTTTACGAACAAACTTCACTCTCACCCATTCCCCTCACACAGACACTGCATCTCTTGTCGTACAGGGTGATTGTGGCATAATGCTTCAGCAATTGCCCCCATTTTCTGTGCGGTGGGAGCCATGCCACGCTCCTGGCTCAGTTCTGCCTACGGCTGGCACAGAGCCCACTCCTAGCACCAACTCGGGCTTTCCAACTGTTCCAAGATCACCCTCCACTTAGACAGCTCCATATGTGAAGTAATACAGATGATGCAAGGGGGGAAAAATGTCTCCACTTATACCTGGTCAAAAACTATTTCCGCATTCCTCTAGCTGCCTTCATTCTACTTCCCCCCTACCAACCCTGTCCCGTCTGTGGCCTTTTTGGCAGGCATTGCCACTTGCATATACAGCCACTACATCATGAGCCAGGGAGAGATGCCATGTCACACCAGCCAAAAAACACAGACACAGCCCAACCTTCTCCAGAGACAGACAAAGGGAAGGAGCGAGCCCAAACTGCTGCACTGAAAAACAGAACTGTACGGAAGTGATATGAGACAAAGACAAAGGAGGGGATTCGTAATAGTGTGAAAGCATCAGAATCAGTGATTATGAGCACTTTGATAGGAAGGAGTAGGAAGGAGTTCCCTTGATCGACCTTTACGGCATCCGCTGTAACACAAACCTTAGCCACGCCGACTCCAGTAAAGCGAGCCTCCAACAGCTCCTGCCGTCGGGGGTCCAGGCTGTGCAGTTCTTCCATCATGGCTGCAGAGACAAGAGCATAGATTAAGGAAGGTGTCGAAGAGACTGGAATATTCAGACGACAGTGAGGGATCACCGTTTCACTGGTTATGATGAGTCATGGCTGTTTTTAGCTATATGGATGTGGAAAATTCCTGTTGTGAGTCATCAATAAGCTTGACAATGATTTACACTATCATATCAACAAAGTGCCAGCCATATAACAATGGCTGTCCAGTAAAGAACATGAAGAAAGTGTGGTCAGCTACAACCAATAACTAATCTGAGGTATGCATCAAAAGACACATGTTGAGTCACTGCCTGGACAATTAAGGCATCACTTGATATAACGCATTGAATGACAGGCCGAAGGTACATGGCCTTGTTATAAAAGGTCACTAATGAAGGAACTGCAAAGGAGCTCTCCGCAAAGGAAAAGGCCACAACAGACAACAAGCAGCCTGTTCACTGGCCTGGCCAAGGTTTAAATTACACGCCCAAAAAACTGGCTACAATGTCCATTACATATGGTTTACCTACATTAAATAAAACAATAACAAAATTGTGATAGTATTTTAAAATATATATCTACTTTCTAAACCATAACTTTACCCCAAACAAACGGCTCAACATAAAAAAATAAATAAAAATAAAGATGCAACATGCTGATTTTAAAACATGAGAATCGGTTTGATGTGCTAACAAGCTAACCATCACTTAGCAACTCGGAAGCTAACGGTTTAAAGAAAATAAAGCTAACGCAACAACACAAGGACAATACTGACCAGTGTTTACACAAATTACATTATATAAATAGTGAGATTAAAAAAAAACAACAATTACTGATCGGAAATGTAAACTGTCAGGCGTTAATGGGGTGTCCAACGAGCTAACGTTAAACCCCAAAAGCAGCAGCATCTTCTCGATGCTCAGCCACATTTGGGCTCTGTTAGCAAACATTTCTTTTGTTCGACAGCTCATCCGGACACTCACTGTAATTCAGGATCTTCTCGGTCCCCTGGAGTGGCTGACCCCCCCACAAACCGTCTCCTGACCCCCCCAAACCGTGTCCGTTTGTTGTTTCACCGGTGCTCGGCAGACCCTCCCAGGCTAGGCCGCATCCACAGCCTCGTCCCTCGCGTGCTGATTGTTGCCCGGACGCTTGCTGCGTAGCTTCGGGTGGAACGAAGGAGGGTTCCCTTTCGGAGGCCTCGGCAACTCCGGGTGTCCCAAACCCGCCTTTCTGTGCTCCTTAGGCGGGGATCCCCATCACATCCCCACTTCCGAGGACCATCCCCGTTGATTTAGCCTGGTTTCTCGCTCCAAACAATGGCGACCCTGGAGACTCTGCGGGGTTTTCTTTCCAGCAGGTATAAATAATGTCTTTTTTTGGAGCAGGCTTTAGTTACCCCCCACCACACCCCCTCTTGTATTTATCTTCCCCAGTGGGGCGATAAAATTTAGGGTCCCGTTTTTTTTGCAGCTCGATCAAAACAAAGTTCGGCTGCAGCTTCCTTCCGAGCTGCAAAGACAGATGGAGGTAAAGAATCGGTTTTCGGAAGCGTTTCAACTGAATCCGGATCAATTCGGTTCTGTTCTCATGGTTTTTTTGCAATGTAAACAATTATCAGCTAAATCTCACATTTTCTCGTGAGATCGTTAAATAATTTCACCTTCCTGCGGTCCACGCCTGCCCCGAATCTGTTTGGACCAATCGCAAATCCTCCCCAGCACAATACCCCCTAACACCCCCCCCCCCCCCGATGGTTGATTAAAATGTTGTGATGCAAACACACTCAGACTGCACACCTACTTCTGTTTTAATCACTCAAACTACCATAGAAGTAACTTATGAGTATTTTAATTTACCAACTTTGATCATAGTGTCTGAAAACAATTACTTTAATTGTGTGTGTGTGTGTGTGTGTGTGTGTGGGGGGGGGGGGGTAAAAATGTCGACATTCTTACAGGAGTTTTACCTTTCAAGTTCCAGAACCCATCACCAAATTAAAAAAATAAAATAACAAAACTAGAGAAATTGCATTTCATTCGAAAACGCAGAATGATTATTGGAGAAGAACTTGCTGAAAAACAGCTGAAATTAGCTAAAACATGCTGAAATGTAGCTTTAACGGAAGAACAAGCCTAAGTTAGTAGAAGAAAACACAAAGAACACATTTGCTGAATTTGATTTAAATAAGCAGAAATGAGCACACAAAAAAATAGGGGAATTTAGATGAAATTTGCACACACACAAAAAAAAGCATAAGCCTAAACTACCAAAACGAAGTTTGTAATTAGCTGAAAAAGCTAAAATTAGCATTAAAAACGCTGAATAGCTCAGAAAAAGCTCAAAGTAGCAGAAAAAAGCTGAAAGGAGCTTTTTCTTCTTCTTTCGGCTTCTCCCTTCGTCAGGGGTCACCTCAGCGAACTAGTTGCATGAGGGCCAGATGCCCTTCCTGACACAACCACAGACCACTGAGCTACCACAGCCTCTGTGTGGAGCAGAGAGCTGATATCTAGGGTTCCCGGGGGAGCAAATGGTGTGGGTTAAAGGCCTTGCTCAAGGGCCCAGAGTGGGGCAGATGAGGGTGGAGACAGGTGTGACTCCTTCACTTATCCCACCCACACTGTTGATGTTGTCGGTACCAGGGCGTGAAGCAGCGATCTTCTTCTTCTACAAGTTCACCTTCTCTAACCTCTGCGCCACCGCTCCCACAAAGGGAAAGGAGCACAACAGGCTTAAATTACCATAAATAAGTTAATTAGTCTGAAAGTAGCAGACATTACCATGAAAACTTGAATTTATCTGAAAACAAAATTAACTAAAAACTGATAAAGGTACTTGAGAAAATAGAACATGCTTAAATTAGCAGAAGAAAGCAGAAAGAACACATGCTCACCCTATTAGGCTGAAATAAACTGAAATTAGCAACAAACAACCAAAAAAAAAAAAAAAAAACTGAAAAGCAGAAAGAAGCTTAATTTATCAGAAGGAAGAGGAGAAAGCACACTTCTGCTCAACTGGATTGAAAAAGGTTGAAATGAGTGCAAAAAAAATGTGCAATTAGCTGAAAAGGCTAAAATTAGCAAAAAACAGCTAAATAATAGATCTGCAAAAAAAAAAAAAAAAAGTTGAAACTTGTAAAAACTAGCTGAAAGGAAAATACGCTGAAATTAGCAGAAAGAAGTTAGAAGCACAAAAATGTTGTAGTTAGCAGAAATACTGTAATCCGAAAACAGAAAACAGCTGAAGAACAGCTGGAATTAGTTGAAAGTTGCTGAATTTTTTTTTTCACATTTGCAGAAGGAAGCTGAAAGAAGCTGAACCAGAACAAAATGTGAAAGGAGCAGTAACAGATCTAAACATCTGAAGCTCAATTTATTTCTATGAGGTGAAAAAAATGGCAGAAAGGCTAAATGTTTCAAAAAGCTAAAGTTGCACCAACACCAAAAGTCACAGCAGGATTGTCCTGAAAGAGCTGAACGTTTTATGATTTGTTGAAATAGCTTGAAAAATTGTGGAACGAGAAAGATGCCGAAGAACATACAGAAGAAAAATGGATCACAATTGCGTAACGCTTACGAAACGTTCACACAACTCACATTCATTAAATGAATGCATATCACCCGCCGCCTTTTGTGCCAGAGTCTTAAACGGAAATTGTTTTGTGATGATACGTCAAGTCACGGCAGATTTAGTCAAACATTTTTATGCACGATTCATGTAAAACTTGCAAGATCTGCTCGAGTGTGTGTTCAGGATGATTCTCAGCTACTACCACGCCAAGCTTTACTTCAGTTTTTGTAAAAGTGAGCTGACTTGGGTTGGCTGTAAAAATGAGTTGGAGATGTTCATCCAGATATTTTGCTTACAGACAAACAGGGTTGATGCCAAACATTAAAGGCAAATTTTTAAGTAAAGATTTAGCTCAAAGTGTTTTGGGAATGACTCTCAGGTACTACCACACCACGCTTTGAAAATGACTGAATTAGAACCGTTTGTGTCAACTCAAGTCGATCTGCTGAGCTTTTGTACCGACAGGCAGAGCTGACTCCTGGAGAAGGTTTTAAAAATAGACCTTCAGTGCTCACAGTATGTGTGGGGATGACTCTCAGCAACTACCACACTGGTTCATCTCAGTATCTGTCACATCAGCCCAGTTACCAATGCCAGTCTGGATTTTTGATAGCTGTAGTAGCCATCTTGGATTGGGCTGACTCCACATGTTAATTAGTTGTACATTAAATGATTATTTTCTGAGAACTACCGATGTTGCCAAAACTTTGTCTTCATCAGAACATTAAACAAGTCTGTCCACATTAAGGCAGCTGTACCCTGGTTTTTTAACCTATCTTTGAGTTCCACCGTTCCTCTTGGGAAAAAAAAAAAAAAAAAAAAAAAAAACTTCTCCAGTTTAACTCCTGGTTTCTG
>JARVGV010000412.1:30175049-30186653 GCA_031762435.1 Hypsolebias longignatus
AGCCAGGTCTCTCTTGTAAATGAGTCCTCGAGGCTCAATGAGATTAACCTGCCTAAATAAAGGTTGAATGGAAAAAAGGCCTACCACCTATTGAAAACAGGCCCATGACCCACCAGTTGATAATCACTGTTTTAGGATAAATAAATTCATAAAATAAACTTCTAAAATGACAAGACTTCTTAAAATCAAACCTTTTAATATCAGTATTTGCGAGGCCTCATGCTAAAGCTTTGAGGCCCGGGCGGGGTGAGTCATCCTGCTGTAATGAATGGGGGGGTGGGGGGTCTGTAAAGGTGAGCAAAGACAAAGTGAAGCCTGTCACAGACGCCCCCGCTCCCCGTCCTTTCATCCTGCTCGGCCCAGCCTCAGTGAGAAGGAGCTTCGTGTTGTGTAACGCCGCCACAGCCGAGGCAAAGTGACATTTAAATGAGCCGCCGCTGACAGGAAGAAGCTCAGGCCGGCCTCAAGTTCTGTGACAGTGCGTTTGATTTTGTTGTGACAGAGGCAGCGAGACACCTCCCACACAGGACACAAAGAGCAGGTTTGAATGGAGACAACTAGAGGAGAGAGAACTTCTGGCTGGTTCCTGCACACGCTCTCAGGCTTCTATCTGCTCAAGCATGCGCCTCCACTCTTATGTAACAACAACAAGCAGCTGATTGCCAAAACGCCATCATCACCACGCCTGAAGGCCTCAGGGGTGCAGGCAGACGCCGGACAGCCTGCAGCAGGTGAGAGGAGCAGAAATACACAACAGATGGGCCACAGGGAGCTGGAAAAGCCGTCAGCTTGAAAGCTTCAAACTTTTATTGTTCCTGCTGCTGAAGACAGCCGGAGTCATTCTTCTTCATGTGAACAGTCTCAGTTTGGACCAACATGACACTGAACCAGAAGCTGAGGCAGAAACTTTATTTCAACCTGAACTCATCTGCAGACTCACACTTTCATTTGGAAACTTCTGCCCTTTTTCGTAAAGATTGCTCTAAAGGAATCACGCCCCCACGCACGTTACACGTGCACTGAATCCCCCGAGTCTTCACAGTAACAGCAGCATTATTATGGGGTGCCGTTTGTAAACAGTCAAAAATTAACAGCAATATTTTGGTTTATTTCGCTTTTCATAAGGAAAAAATAGATTTTTTTTAAACACCAAAGTCGTATTTTCAACATGTGATTCATACATTTATAAATGTCATACTTCCAAATTAATATTTAATATACAAACTACAGTTTAATTTACAAACTAAATATGTACTTAACTTGCAAGCTAAATATTTAGCTCCACACTAAATATTTAGTTTAAAATTAAATGTTTATGGCCAAGCTAAATTTATACTTTACAAACTAAATACTTAACTTACAAGTTAAATATTTAGTTAACAAATTAAATATTTATTTTGGAAATTAAATGTTTAGCTTGGAAAAGAATATTTAGTTAGTAAATGCATGTTTAGTTTAGGATTAAATGTTTAGCTTAGAAATTAAATGTTTAGTTTACAAACTAAATACTGTACTTAAAACACAATTCAAATAGTTAGCAATCTAAATCTTTAGCTCCACACTGAATATTTAGCTTACAAATTAAATGTTTATGTCCAAGCTAAATGTTTAATTTACAAACTAAATATAACTTTACTTTGTAAATTAAATATGTATTTTGGAAATTAAATGTTTAGCTTAGAAATTAAAAGTTTAACTTAGAAATTAAATGTTTAGTATAGAAAATAAATATTTAGCTAGGAAATATATTTAATTTGCACCTAAATATTTAGTTCACTGACTAAATAGTTAACCTGCAAGTTAAATGTTAAGTTTGTAAATTAAACATTTATCAGGCATAAACATTTAGTTTGTAAACTAAATATTGGTTTGCTAAATATTTAGCTTGCTAATTATTTAAATTGAAAGTCAAGAATTTAGTTTATAAACTAAATATTTAACTTTTAAACTACATACTGTATTTAGTTTGGATCTATGACATTTATAAGTGTATGAATATTATGTGTAACTGTGTAACTTTTCAAACGGCACCTCATACATTATATTTACTATTTCTCAACTAAATTCAAAGCCTAATGTAGATTTAAACAATTTGATTTATGCGTAAACATGAAACCAATAATGAGGACATCAGATTAGATCAGTGGCAGACAAACTTTCTGTACACTCATCTTAACTTTCTGCTAAAAATCTCAAAGCTTTTTTTCAAAGAAAGAAAATTAAAGAAGGACTCGAGCTGTCAATAAAGGAGAATGTGTTCAGCCTAATTGCTTTATTTAAACTAAAATTCTGAAACAAATTAGACACCTGAAGTCATTCTGCGTTGCTGTCTACTGCCCCCTGCTGGCTGTCTTTCGTTACTGCTGCCTGCTGATCTTCAGGCTCAGTTTTCATCATCTCTCTCATCACTTTCATCCTCATCTTCTGCACCACGTCCGTTCATGGCCTGGACTCTGGCCAGCAGCAGCGGCAGGTTGATGGCGAGGCCTGGCATCTCCTCCTCGTCTTCAGAACCATCTCTCGGGGGGTAGAAGCGCTTTGCCTTCGCCAGGAAATCCTCAGCTATGTCCAGGTACAGGAGGCGATCCTGAGGAGGAAAAGAAAGATCTGTGCTCATTTTGTCTTTTATCCAACACTGAGTGAACGTTGTGCGATTGAAGACATTTTCTTCCTAATCTGGGTGAAAATTTTGACTTTGAAATCGTGTTTAAGCGTAAAATCCTCAACAATCGAGGGTTTTACATAATCCATATCAAATTTGATCATTGAAGATGCCTGAAATGATTCTTTTGTGATTTCTGTCTGTAAACTTCACATGAGCAGACAAAGATCTCAAAACACAAACGTCAGTTCAGGGTAATCTGAGAAATTACCAGCTGTGTTAAAGTGAAGGGGTGCGGGCCCTGCTCCCATTGGATCTGGGCCGCTAGGGTCATATTTTAAAAGTTTAAAAATAATTTTTAATTCTGATTTAAAAACAGCGACAAAAAGAGAGGCATCTTTTAATCTAAGCCCTGACTCAATATCTGTGAAAATAATTGCCGTATGACCATTTTTGTGTTGCTAACGTAGATTAGTGAGGCAGCCATTTTGGATTGGCTTCAACTTGGACTACGTGTTTATTTTATTTATTTTTTTTATTTTTGCCGCCCCTGGTTTGTAATAAAGACGTTTTCTTCCCACACCAGGATGAACAGGTATCTCTCCGGCGGAGGCTCGTTGCTGTTGAAGATGGAGGTCTCGGTGTGCAGCGTGTGAAGCATGGCCCGCGCTGCCGAGGCGTCACGCATGCGGTCATGTGACGCACCAGCAGACACGGTCAGCAGGGAGTCTGCCTCCGCCATGAAGCCTGGAGACAACGAGCACGGAGGTCAAGAACAGCAACTGAAAGGTGTTGACTGTGTCACTGCTTGGTCTCTACCCAGGTTCTCCAGGATGGTTTTCCATTTGTCCCGGACCTCTCTGCGCGTGTCTCTCATGGCCTCGATGTCCACACTCAGACGACGGTAACCCTAAAAGAAAAGTCAGAAATGTCTCCACGTTTGTCAAAATATAAAATCTTCTTTGAATGGGCTTCGATGAAGAAGCTGCAAAGTGGTAAACTGTTTGGTTCTACAACATCTGTCTGCTCTTTGTTTCCTCTGAACTGAAGTTCAAATGAGCCGTGTGTGCGCCTCGTACCGTGGACCCGACCCGGGTCTTGTTCCTGGCCTGGAGCAGACCGTAAAGCGTCCGGTCGTCGTCTCGCTCCGAGTGGCTGGGGTCTCCAGGTTCACTCCACAGGTTGGTCTCCTCATCTCGCCTCTTCTGGACTTCACGAGTAAAATAGTCCAGCGGATCAGGACTGCATGGGTCAACACACACGGATCAACGCATTGCTCAAAACATCTGCACCAACGCAGATGTTGATCGTTGGGTCTTTAGCAACATGCTAATCAGTTTGCTGTGGGCTTCGTCAACTTACGTCACCAAAGGTTGTTTTTGGTCGTCGTCGTCATCGTCGGCGCAGCAGCAGCAGCACAACTGCATGCAGAACCTCTTAAAGGCCGAACCCATCTAACAGGACCAGAACCAGGCGGGTTGGGTACTCCAGAGGGAAGTTCAGTTTGTCTCCTCTGAACGATGCTGCGCTCTTTGTTCAACCGGCTCCAGACGCTCGGCGCCTCCTGTGAACGCTGCACAGAGGCGTCTTCAAAACCTGCACCTCACCGACTCCTCGCTCACTTCCAGAAGGAACTTGTGGAACACAAAACGCTCAGTTTGACCAACTTTCAGCTTCCCATCGTCCACGATCCGGCCAGCGCGCCGCTCGGCGTCCAGGTGAAGCTCGTCTGCAGCGCGGGGACGGCTCCTCGTCAGCCTTGCATGGAGGACAAGAGGAGCTCTGAAGAGGCTTCTGCTCTCATGAACGTTAAGAACACACACCCACAGCCTCAGAAGACAGTCACAGCACAATCATGTGAGACGCTTCTTGTCCTGAGCATTGTGCTTTGCCTCGAGGACAACCCGTCCCAACAACAGGCGGTCTGAATCCATCCACCGCGGCGCTGTTCACTCAGCTTCAATGTGTGGATGTAGAATTCATTAAATTCTGTTTTCAACGGTTGTTTGTCAAACTTTAAAAAGTCCTTACATCCCATTTCTATTTTTAGTTTGACTGGGGACACGGTGTATCTTCAGGAGGACACGTCACGCAGGGTGGGCCTCGAGTAGTGAATTTGCTTTGTGCGTTTTATGCAACACAGCAGCTGTGATGCAAAAGTCCTCAGTCACGTGGAGCAGGAAGCCAAACGTGTGGACGCTGCAGAGACTTTTGATCAGGGGTCAGTAGGTTCAAGTTCAGTCTGAGTGACTGGAGGTTAAGATCTGAGGTCAGCGCGAACAGAAATGCTCAGTTCAGCAAGAAAAGCACGAAACCTTCAGAAGGAACTGAAGATCCAGAACCTGTTTCAACCTCCATCACTTTGAAGATTTTTACACACCTGAACACAGTCTACCCCAACGTGAGGAGGAAGTGCAGAAGAAAATAAATATTTAGCATTAATGCAAGTTGCTGTTCATTCAGAGGTCTGTGGTTCTGGAGCCACATGTCAGTCTCCCCACCATCACATCTACACCTCCAGATGCAGGAAGAGGGCCACCTGCATCATGAAGGACCACACTCACCCAGCACACACACTTTTTGCCCCACTCCCCTCAGGAAGGAGGTTGAGGAGCATTAAGTGTAGAACCACTAGACTGAGGAGCAGCTTCTACCCTGAGGCTGTTAGACTCATGAACATCTAACCAGAAGAATCACTGTGATGCATTTTAATTGGTTTTATGTGACTGTGCTGCTGATCTCATGCTGCTGCTGATCTCATGCTGCTGATCTCATGCTGCTGCTGATCCATGCAGCTGTATTCATTCACACCCGTCTACTCACTACAGACTCATGTTCGGGCTGCTGTTTAATATACTGTATTATTTTACATTACGGAGAGGTGGTGCAGAGGTTAGAGAGGGTGAGCCTGTGAGTGGAAGATCGTTAGTTCAATTCCTGGTACAGACATATAAATGTGGGTGGGACAGGTGAAGCACCCACACCTGTCTCTACCTTCATTTGCTCCACTTTGGGCCCTTGAGCAAGGCCCTTAACCCCCACCATCTTCTCCTCCAGGCGCCCTGGACAGCAGCTCTCTGCTCCACACAGATGCTGTGGTACTCGATTGTTGCGTCAGGAAGGGCGTCGTCCAGTGTACAAATAACTGCCATGTGTTCGTGCAACTTAGTTTGCGGTGGTGACCCCTGAAGAGGAGAGCAGCCGAAAGAAAAAAAACATTTTACATCGTTAGTGTTTAACACGTCTTAGCTCCTTGCTTTTTCACATTTTATATTTTTGGGTGTAACTGGGACGTTGCGTGCACAGTTTCATTCCACCTCATGGATCATGTGATGCAAGTGACGGTAAAGATACTTGAACTTGAACATGTGGCTCTTGGTCCCTCTCAGCTGAAGATTGCAGCTCTGGACATATTTAACTTATATTTTATTTTAGGGACAGAAGCGACTCTGCAGCGCTAACAAGGTTATAAACTTCAGCATAATTCAGTTCAAAGGAACAGTTGATGAGGACCACAGACACGAGCGAGGAGCTCAAAGCTTTTTGGAAAGTTCAAGACAACAACTTGGAGATACAGACAGGAAGAAATCTGAACAAGTTCACTCTGAGGTCCCACTGTCTAAAGCTCCTTGACATCAGCTGAAGGTTCAAGTTCACTCTGAGGTCCCACTGTCTAAAGCTCCTTGACATCAGCTGAAGGTTCTGAGCGGAAAATCAGAAAAGTTCTGAACAAATGCGGCTGGTTTGGAACGTTCACGAACTAAAACAGAACATTTAGCGCACCTCAGCTGCACTTAACTGTCAAGCACAGTGTAAGAGGAGTCATTCAGCTGTGAGATTTGCTTGACAGCTGAACTTTCGCTGAAAAGTTTTAAAAATGTTGGTAAAAATATCTACATCAAAAAGGTTGAGAGGAAATAAAAGAGGTTTGCTTCTGATGAGCTAAAGCCCTCATCATCATTACAATATTGTGACAGGATTTGTGCAGAATCAGCCAATAAAACTTACAGTAAATAAACTAGAGAAACAGCATTTCCTGCAACAATGTGATATTGCAGAAGAAATTGCTGGAAAAACAGCTGAAATTAGAAAAAATAAAATAAAAAATGCATGCTGAAATGTTGCTGAAATGGAAGAACAAACCCAAATTAGTAGAATAGAAAGAACACACTGTTGGATTATGTTTAAATAAGAAAAACAATTAGCGCAAAAAATAGGAAATTTGCTTAAAAAAAGCTAAAGTTATCATAAATTGAAATAAAAGTGTAGCTGAAAATGCAAAAAGAAGCTTAAACTACCAGAAGCAAAAAGAGTTGAAATGAGCCCCAAAAGTTTGGAATCAGCTGAAAAATGTTAAATTAGCATTAAAACAGCTAAATATGAGCTGAAATAACAGAAAAAGCTGCAAGTAGCAGAAATAACTTGAAAGGAGCAGAACAAGCTTAAATTAGCAAATAAAAGTTAATTAGGCTGAAAGTAGCAGAACTTACAAATGAAAATCTTGAATTTTTCTGAAAACAGCAGAAATTAGCTTAAAATGCTAAAGAAAAACTAGCTGAAAAGTATAAGAAGCTTAAATTAGCATAAGAAAACAGAAATAACATGTTTCCCAATGAGGCTGAAAGAAGCAGCAATTTGCACACAGCTGAAATTAGCTAAACATTTTCAGAAATACGTTTACATTATGGAGAGCACAGTTTTGCTGAATTAGGCTGAAAAAGTTGAAATGAGTGCAAAAAAATGTGGAAATAGCCACAAAAAAAAAAAGAGGCAAAACTAATATTAAAATGGCTAAATAGTAGCTGAAATAGCAGAAATTACTGAAAATTGCATAAAAAAGCTGAAAGGAGCACAAGATGAAATTAGCATAAGGAACCTAAAAGCATCACACAAAAAACTGAGAAAGAGCTGAAATAAAGTTTAAATATGTAGAAGGAAGCTGAAAGAAACTGAAGCAAAGCAAAATGTGAAAGGAACAGTAAATTTTAAACAGATGTGAAGATATGATGTAAAATGAGCTCAATTAATTTTCTGAGAAAAAAAATGGTGAAAAGGCTAAATGTTTCAAAAAGCTAAATCTGCACCAATACCCAACATCATAGCAGGATTGTCCTCAAAGATCTGAACGTTTTATGATTTGTTGAAATAGCACAAACATTGAGGAACGAGAACAGATGCTGAAAAATGCACGGAAGAAAAACGGATCACAATAGTGTGAATGCTTCAGAAACATTCACACTATTAAAAACAAACTACTGAAACAGAATGGGCCAAAAACTCCCCACAAACAAGCTGCAAAAGAAGTTTCTCCAGGTTCCATTTACGTTTCTCTGACCTAAACTTTGCAAATACTTCACTGAACTGCAGCAAATGCAAGAAGACTCATTCTTCTTACATAAAGTTGTTTTGCAGAAAGAATAACGAGACTCTCCAAAAGGAGCGCGCCGAGGACTGATCAGTTCTGCTTCGACTCCGTAAGAGAAGAATAACATCCAGTCCACTTTTAAAGGAACATTTGTAACTAATTTAACCCCGTGGGTGCTAAACGTTTGAATGCTGCGTTTGTGAGTTAGAGGAAAATACAGCGTCATGAGTTTGTGTTTTATTAGACAGAAGACGTTAAGAGTCAGTAAAACAGTTGTAGTGACAGCTTTAAAACATTTGATCGACAGATGAGAAACAATCGAAGGAAACGGTCGACATGAGCACGAGCAGGCGTCCGTTTGTAGAAAGCAGCACAAATGTAAAGAAGTAACAGGCCGATGTGTAATATTCCTGTGATAAAGGCACAATTATATTCCCCTCTCAGTGACTAAATCAACACATAATTATTCTAAATAACCACATTTGTGAATTATTTCCAACCATCACTGCAGCATCTGCATAAACAATGAATTTCAGAGCTGAGTGCACAGAGAAGGTCCTCATGAGAAACATCTCAAGTTGTTCTGGGCGTCAGAAACAAACTTAACCCGCTCTTTAAAGGAACGCCGAAACAGTTTGGAAACAGATGCAGCTTTGAATCCTGACATTCTGAGGACCCACGTGGAGCTGGAGGGCCCGTTACAAAATATTGCTGTATTATGTAAAAGAAAGGAACAGAAAGTTATGGACGCCTTCAGAGAGGTTTGTGGAAGAGTCAGTTGTAATTTAATTCCTACGCAGGACAAAAACGTGAATCAGGCAACTCAAATGTTTGGCACTAAAGACATCTTAGTCAGAAATTTATGTCAGAATTATAATTTTTCTTATTTCTAACCCTAAAAACCAACTAGAATTAGTTAAATGGGCAGATTTTATGTTTTATAATAAGAAAAACAGAAGAATTAACCTGCATGGATGAGGTCTCCCTCTAGTGGTGAGCAGGCGGTAGTGCACCCACTAACCTCGACTGTCAGTTTAAAGGTGAATATTTATGTCACAATGGTCATAATCCTTCAATTCAGGTGTTTGTTGAAAATATAGCTGCAAAGTCTAAACAAGTGAAGGAAGAAACAAAGATATAAACCGTGCGGTAATAATTCTTGATACAAATCCATATAAAAAAAAAGCAGCAAATTAATGATAAACAGCGTGTTCTGTCAGATACGGCTCGGCTGTGTTCAGGCTGTTGCAGCAGTTCTTCTTTAAGAAGTCGGCCGTCTTCCACAACCGAAGAGTCCCATCCTTCTGCAGGTCATCTTGTAAAGTGCACCGCGACCTCAGCCTGGGACACTTCCTGTCGCACGCTGCACGGCGGAGCACGTCACAGGTCCACGTTAACAACAACGTCGGAAATTTGATCTCCTGTGCTTACAAATGAAGTCTGTTCAGTTCTAGTTGCACTTTTGTTTCAGGAGCATCACACGAGCTGCTGCACCAGGTTTGTAGAAGTGGTGGAGGTCCAGCATCAGGATGTCTCTCCTGTTTTAGGTGTGGCGGTGGTGGTGGTGGTGCGAGTGGTGAAGCCGAACATCGACGATGCGTTGGCGTAAATGGGACATGAACTCAAACATGGTGGCGGCCAGGCTCTGGTGGATGAGGTATCGAGGCAAATGACCCTGAGAAAGCATCACAAGTGAAAGGGTTAATCGTCTTCTACTTGGTTTGTTCCCTGAACTACAGTAGTCCCTCGCTACTTCACGGTTTCACTTTTGCACTCGCTCTTTCACGGTTTTTCAAAGATTGTACAAGAGAAAAAAATTAATTGTACATGACACGACTGTCAACTTTTAATATTACTCGCGTGATTGGGACAGTACGGGATAAAAAGTTTTTTAAAATCCTTTGGATATGCGCCGCCATTTTGTATTTTCTCTCAATAAGCTTACACCGTCTCGCCAGTCAAAAAAGAAACTACATTACCCAGAAGCCAACAGTGCTTCCAGCTGCTGCTTTCTGCTGAAGTGGAGAAAGATTTGATCTGATCCGAAAAAGTTTGGTCCTTATTCACAGTGACTTCGGCGCCCAGCGGACGCAGAGACCCGTACGGAACGAACCGGGAATTGGAGCAGAACCGGGCCTCCAGCCTCATCGGTCAGTCCGAGCGCTGCTTCCGTCCCACGAAGCCTCTCGAGTGGGGAGGCGTCGCTTGGAGGTCCGGTGTTTTTCTCCGGAGCTCACTGGGAAATTTTTCATCTGGATTTGGACTCGATCGGGACCGTCGTGTGGTTTGGTGCCGTCTATCTGAAGGTCCAGCTCTCTCTAAAAGCGTCTTGGTGCTCAACGGCTGCAGAGAACTGATCAGAACCAGAACTGGACCAACTCACCGAGGCTGGTCAGTACCCATTTTAAATTTTGCAGCAGCTACATGGATGTTGTTAAAATGACGTGGGTTTAAGGGTTTAGAACATTGTAAGAGTGTGGGAAGGGTTTATAAAGCCTTAAATATTTAAATAATAAAATGAATATAATATACTTCACAGTTTTTCACTTATTGTGGGGGGGGGGGGGGGTCCAGAACGTAACCCCCACGATAAACGAGGGACTACTGTACTCCAGTTACAATCCTCTCACTTTAACTGGAACATTTTGAAAACGATCAGCAACTTCCCCACCTTGAGGTCTGTGTTCAGGACCCAGATGAAGGTGCAGACGGACGGATTACTGCTGGACTTCAGAACCACAAACCCCCCCGGGCCGTTCTCCCCCCTGAAACCCACAACGACACAGTTTAGACAGGAAGTCGGACTAAAACTAAAACGATGCTCTAATTTACTGGACTGTCGACAGCGAGCAGCTGAAGGCCGACCTGACGTAGCGGCTGCACGGGGGTTTGGAGTCGTGGTTGGTCGCCATGCCAGCCGACATGTAACAGTCTCCTTTGCGTTCAATGCGTCGAACATTAATGAAGTCCCTTTAGAAGAAAGAACAAAGCATCAGTGAGATCTGAGGTGGTCTCAGACTGAAGATCCTGACAAACTCGACTATAGGGAAAGACGAGAAGAAAAAATGCGCCACGTATTGATGCACCTGGCGGACACGACTCCTCCGGCCGCACCAGCCGAGACGTCGTACGACACCAGCGTGTTGTCGTCAATCCGCTGAAGGACCTGAGGACAGAGAGCGGCGTCAGGCTGCAGAGCTGCGCAGCATCAGAGAAACATGAGCAGAGCAGAAAGAAAGAAGAACCACCTGGCAGACAGAAACGGTTCTGTTCCACTGGACCATCTTCTCTGGCTGCAGAATCACCTCCTGATAGACGAGCTCCGCAGGACACTGCATCAGCGCCTGGACACATCAGACATGAGGCCTTAGGACAGAATGTCTACACTTGAAGCTGCAACAAGCAGAAAGCTAACATTTAAAATGATTTGAGCTTATGTCATCTGAAAATAAACATTTTGGTTTTGTGCTCACGCAGAACTAATGTGGAAATTAAAGTAAGTTTTATGTTCATTTGTAACATTTGTGCTCGTTAATTTACAGGAAAAATCGGTTTTCCTTCCGTATTTGCCGGTGTATAGGTCGCACCTTTTTGCCTAATTTGCATGCCCTGCGACTTATAGAGAGGTGCGAGCTGT
>JARVGV010000412.1:30186753-30200167 GCA_031762435.1 Hypsolebias longignatus
AAGGTGCGACCCGTTTATGGATTTTTCCAAATTATTGGACAAAATTGGACATTGCGACCTATAGAAAGGAGCGACCTATCAGGCGGCAAATACGGTAAACAAGTTCATGGAGCTCATGTCGTCTACATGGACCGTTGTGACGTTTTCATTAGAGTTAAAAAAAAACTCTTCTGAGTGGATTTCTGTTTCTGTAGTTCAGCTAATCCAGTTTGTGTAGAAATAGAGGAACTAAGTGTTCACAATTAAAACTAGAGAAATTAATGCAGTGTGAATGCTTATGGCTGAAAAACAGCTGACATCAGCTAAAAACATGAAGAACAAGCTTAAATGAACAAAATAAATCAGAAAGAACACATATTTGCTGAACTGGGTTTAAATAAGCTGAAATTACCACAAACAAAAGGCAATTAACTTATAAAAAAAAGCTGAAGTTAGCAAAAGAATAGCTGAAAAGGCAGACAGAAGCTTAAACGACCAGGAGGATGTGGAAGGAGCTGAAATGAGCTTGAAAAAAAAAGTGGATATTAGTTGAAAAGACTAAATTTAACACAAAACAGCTAAAAAAAAAAGCTGAAACTAGCAAGAAAAAAAAAAATTAGCTGAAATTAGCAGCCAGAAAGTAGCAGAAATGACAAAAAAATGTGTCTTGAATTTATCTGAAAACAGCTGAAATTAGCTGAAAAATACTAAAATGCTCAAAAAGGTAGCTGAAAATGTAGAACATGCTTAAACTAGCATAAGATAGCAGACAGAACACGTTTACTCAACTGGAATGAAAACAGCAGAAATGAGCACTAAAAAGTGGATATTATCTGAAAAATGCTGAAATTAGCACACATGAAAAAAGGCTTAAAAGTAGCTAAAGATGTCTAAAAGAAGCTGAAATTACCAGAAGAAGTGGCAAGAGCACATTTTTGCTGAATTAGGCTGAAAAGTTTAAATGAGTGCAAAAAAAAAACCGTGGAATTAGCTAAAAAAAAAAGCTAAAATTAGCATTAAAAACAACTAAATAGTAGCTGAAATAGCAGAAAAAGCTGAAACGTGCAAAAATAAGTTGAAAGGAGCAGAAATAAGTTAGAAGAAGCACAAAAATGTAGTTCGCAGAAAGAATCTAAAAGGAGTGCAAAACAGCTGAAAAAGCAACTGAAATTAGCTGAAAGTAGCCAAAAATGATACAATTTGCACAAAGAAGCTGAAAGAAGCTGAAACGGAACAAAATGTGACAGAAGCAGTAAAAGGTTGTAAACACATCTAAAGATCTGAAGGATGTAAAATGAGATCAATTAATTTTCTATGAGACAAAACATGACAGAAATGGCTAAATATTTCAAAAAGCTAAAGTTGCACCAAAACCAAAAGCCACAGTAGGATTATAATGAAAGAGATGAAAGTTTTGATTTATGATTTGTGGAAATAGCACAAAAATTGTGGGACAAGAAAGATGCAGAAAAATGTACGGAAGAAAAATAGTTAATAAAAGAGTGAATGCTTCATAAACATTGACAATAAATTTAAAAGATTTATAAAAACAGGTTGCGTGAATAATTTATCTGCAAGAACTGGCATTCAAGGACACAGCTGATCCAAATTTATACACGAGATGAGCAAAAACTGATCAGTTTTGTTTCAAATGCGCCTCTCGTCATCTGTTGGTGTTTTCTTATGAGAACATGTACGAATATTCAGTGTCCTTGAATATTTTTAGACACAGATTGCAGACAACAAATAGAGATGTCAAGTTTTCAATCAACAACTTTAAAAATAACTTTGTTGTTCAGATACTCAGTTTCAGATCCACTGTACCTTCAGAATAAAAGTCTTTCCATGGTAGGGAATCTCCATAGTGTAAACGGAGTCTCCCATGTCCTGCCACGACATGAAACACAGATTTCAGTTTCACTTGCACAAAATTCCTCTTTGTTTCTTTTAAAAACACACTCAGCCCCAAAAAGTTTGTTTTGTTTTTACTTCCAACATATAAAATATAGATGAAAAGAAGACGAGTTTAACATAAAGGGGAAGAAACTGTAGAGAAAAATGTTGTTTGACAAGAGCTGGGTTTCGCTTCCCGTTTGACATGCTACTAAACTGGTTCTATAAACTTTATGAGTGAATATGATGCACCAGCTGAGAGCAAATGCGTTACGGTCGAGCCACGTTTCTCCACAAGCTGCAACAAGTTGAACACGTTTATTTAAATTGAAACGCTCAAGTTCAGAGACTGAACAGAGCTCAGATTCGCAGAAATGCTTTCAAATACCAGCCAAAGGCTAACAGATTTATAAACGCACCAAGAAGGACGTCTGACTGTGTGAGAAACAGCTTAATGGCAGACAGAAGCAGGGCCAACAGCACGGACATCCCGTTTACATCAGGAAGAAAGAAGAGGACGACTAACTAAAAACTTTAAAATCTGAAGCCATCCATGCCTTGATGTCATCAAGACATTGTAACAGAGGGTGAACGGAGCATTGGGGTTTAACACTGAAAAATCTGACAGTCGTCATCATAGCAGTGAAAAGAAAGACCATGTTTCCTCAGGATTGACCCCAATGAGAGCAGATGAGTGAAAACAGAAGGGGTCCAAGAACTGAGCCCTGTGGTACTCTGCAGACAAGTGGCGCTGAAGCAGATAATATATTACAAACATTAACACGAAAGCTCCTGTCACTCAGATTAGAACAAAACCATTCTCATGCGGCACCTGTTTGAAAGTCGTTGAACCACGAGAGGCAGAAAACCGACGTTCACACAAAACATTTCTTCAGTGTTTTATGTCGAAAATACGAGCAGTTATAACAAACCGTCACGTCCAGGTTTGAAGATACTTTCAGCTAAAACACAACTGAATCTGTGGAAGCTTAGGTGTCTGTTCTTTGCATTCTGAGGGGACTCAAGAGGAAATCCTGAGGCTTAGAGACGGGCGGCCCACCCTGAGTGAACCAAGACAAAAAGCCCCACGTTTTGATGCATAACTTGTTTATGTACCAACATAAGTTGTGGGCGTAGGAAGTTTGTTTGAAAAACATTATAAGTTAAAGGGTCATCATCAACTACTGTAGTTGCAGTCTAGAGATGCACCGATCCAATATTAGTACCGATATCAAAAAAAATATTGATTGGGTATCGTGACAATGTGACAGATCCATAAGGACAGGAGCTGATTGCTGTTTATTGTAAATATCTGCAAAACAAGCTAGTGACGCTGTTGTTTATTCCTCTTATTTCAGCTCCTTTATTATTTATTTTACATTATATTGAGAATTCATGAACCATTTGCAAAGTTTGTTGAAGTTTTTTGTTGTTTTTTTTTATTTGACCAAACCTATCGTTTTGTCAGTTTCAGTATCTTTATTATTATTAATTTTACATTGGATGTTATACTCATAACTGAACAAATTAAAGTTATGTTGTTTGTACATGTTTGACCAAGCTTGTGAATCTACTGGTGTGTTTAAGTGTGATGTACTGGTGCAGAGTTTTCAATAAATTTGTAATTCAGTACATTTACGTCTGCGTTTAAAAAACAAATGTAAGTTAATTCAGACTGTTTTTCTGAATTGAATCGGTATCAACCGGCAGAGAACCGCAGATATTGGTATCGGACGTGAAAAAAAGTGGATCGGTGCCTCGTCTGCTGTAAAATCTGTACAAATTATAAAACCGCTACTGTGATTAAAATACCAGTTCAGACGTGGAAAGTCCAACTTTCTGTGACCAGTTTAGTTTCTGAATCATGTCTGTACCGTGACGCACGCCTCAGCTGTGGAGCTACAAGGTGGCTGGACTTCTCCTGTTGACTCCCATTAAGTAGTCCCTCATTTATCACAGGGGATCCATATTCATAACGCATTTTTGACTGACACTTTAAATTTCGAATAACTGCAACAGCGAGTCCTCCCGTGCGCTTGTGTCATGCAGTGCAGTTGTGTCATGTCCAATCTTATTTTGAAAAACCACAATAGGGTGAGTCCACGATAAACGAACAGTGAAGTCGCGAGGGACTACTGTTGTTTGTTTTGTGTGCTTTTTTTTTGCCAGTCGTGTCGTCGTCGTACAACAAATTGCTCCCAAAAGTCATAGCACGTTATTCTTGACCAAGACGCACGTCCTGGCGTATTTGATAGTTTGATTTTAAAGCTCTGCAAGATTCAGAACCAAACTTTTGAACAGGACAGTAAAAAGGGTGTTTCAGTGCACGTGCATAAGAACTGAAGTACTGACGTTATTTTTCTCAAACTTCCAGTTGTCCTCCTGGGTGAGAATCTGCTCCACCACAGACATGGCCTCCCAACCCTGCCGGACGTACTCCTTATCCTGCAGAAACCGCAATAACAGGAGACGATGAGCAGTGAGAGAGAATAAAAATATTTAAATAATAAAAAGTTACCGACGCAGGTACCTGAGCACTGACAGCTTTTCGCCCAAGGCCCTCTTCATCCAGATCCTCTTCTGAGTCTGCAACGGTTCAGGGCAAAAACTCAACCTGTTGCTCCAACATGAAATGCATCAACGTACAGGAGTTGAACCCACAACTTCAGACAATCACCTACGACAGATTCAGGTGGGGAGTAGAACGCATCTGAAACAGCCTGGGGGTAGATGACAGGAGCCCTTTCACAGGCTGCGTTCACCACGGCTAAATAAGCTGAGGTCAGAGGAAGAAATCAGGTAAAGAACAGACACATTTTTGACGAGCCGCACTTAAACTTGTCTTTTTTTAACGTCACCTCTGTCGTCGGCGGCTTCTTGAGTCAGGACTTTAAAGTCGAGGAACCAGGTCTCCACCCAGGCCACTACGAAGGAGGTGATGGGCAAGACGTAGCCAAAGGCATTTTTAGACAGAAGCTAAGACAGAAATCACAAGTTTTACAAGAACCACAGCAAGAAGCTGGATTTTATGTTCATTGTTTTAAAAAAAAAAAAGAGAAGCAGAAGAAGGACGCTCACGTTGGATATGATGACCTTCACGACGAGGAAGACTGTGGTCACCAGAGTGGAAATCTGCAGCCAAGACGGAAGTTCTTGTTCAGATTCAGCAAACAAGACGTGAGATTTAATTTGCTTTGAAGAGAGCGTGCTCAGATCAAACTGCTGCAGCTGACTTACCGCAATAACCCACCAGTGCTTCAATCGAAACGCTGCATAACCGATTTGTAGACACAGGAAACGAAAGACGGCAAGAAGCTGGAATGAAAGGGACGGAGATTTTCACACAGAAAAGCATTTCTACCTGCGAATCAGTAAAAATAAAGCATAAATGTTTGCTGATGTTCACTTACTACTATGTCAAAGAAAGAAGACTTGAAGTTATATCTGACAACCTGATCTTCCAAGTTTTCCCAGAGCGTCCCAGTGATCTGCGGGACAGAAGAGCAGAGTCAAAGCAACTCGCTGAACCATCGACACGTCGTGAACTCATCTCGCTCACGTTCATCTCTATGATCCAGAGGAGACTGATGAAGAGGAGGTCGAACGTCACAAAGAGGCAGAAGGTGCGGCGGACGTCGGAGATGGCCCTTACAGGCAGGTAAGGGGAAGGGAGGGACAGCGACGTGGAGTAAGAGGCGTTCAAGGAGGCGAGGGCAGGGAGGCTCCCCCCCAGCTCCGCGTAGTTTCCACCCGGCATTCCTGCTGTCAGATCGGAAACTCCCCCCTGGACGAACAGAGTCAGCTCAAGTCGCTTTTCTTGTTTCATTTTTTAACCTCCTGCTGCCCTGGTGTCAAAATAACTCCTGGGGCCTTAGATTTAAAACTGAGGCCTCAGGAGTTATTTTGATCAGAGGGAAGCAGTAGGATTCGAGTAAACAACATCACTTCCTCTCCTCCGAACAAAACGATGAAGACTCATTAAAAGAAAAACACCAAAACACACAGTTTGGACAATTTGTTAAAATATATTTTGATGTAAAAGGGGTCTATGGTGGCTTGGTGGTTGCAGGTTCAAGCCCAGGTTGCATCAGGAAGAGCATCCATGCAAACACATTGCCAAATCTTTCATGCTCAGTTGCCGTGGCGACCCCTATAGAAGGGTGCAGCTGAAGGAAACTTATTTAAAACATCATAAAACCATATTTTTGTTACAACATATTGCTGAATTTTGTAATTTGTGTCAAAGAAGCACTAAATCTTTGAGACCAAGCAAGTTTCTCCCCTGCAGTTAAAAGGCAAAGTTGGCCGATAATGCATTTTCCTGTGTTGGTGTCTGTTTGCTTGTCTGTTAGCAAAATATCTAATGAACCACTGGGAAAGAATTACAGAAATTTGCCAACAAAATCCACGAGTGTACGACTTATTGTCAACTCACTTTTATAAATGGCTTCCACAGCCAGCTGATCCTGGAAAAACATTAACATTGTTATAGTTCAGGTAGTTTTACAAATACTTGCCTAAAAATTGCAGTTGAGATTAATCCACAGCAATTTTTTAGAAGTAACTCAGAGAAGTTGATATATTTTCGACTCCCTCTTCAACTTATAAATAATCCACTGAGTCTGATAACCAGTGTCAAAATGATTTACTTCGCTACAAAACTGCAATGTTTACATAAGAGCATTTCTAGTTTCATTTGGTTAGAGATCCCATGACTCACGACTCGTCACTTCTGCTAAAAACAAACAGCTGACCGGCAACGTTAACTGTTCCTGTTAGAAAGCTGTCAAAACGGATCACCCGTTCATGTGACTTAAAATAAATAAATAAATTAATAAAATAAATAAAACCTGATCGAATCATGGATATAAAAACTCTCCGTTAGCTCAATCGGCTAACTTCCCTTCAACAAGTTCGACCTGACTAGCTAACAGTTATAACATAAATGTGAATTAAACACACCGTATGTCGACTGGACAGCTACATTAACTAATCCTGTAACAATGAGACACTTTTTTTTATTAAATCTTCAGAAAATTAGTTTATACTGTATAGCGTAAATTTGAATAATCGAAACTTACCTGCTTTAGCGCGACATCATCGCCTAACAAGTCTTCCGGGCTTTCAAAGATGAAGTAGTTGCTCCAAGATGAAGCGCTGAAGAACGTCGGCTGGCGGCGTCAGGTGACCCAAAAAAATTTGGTTTTACTCTTATTCTGAAAATATTTACCGGATGCACGTAAAGTCCAGCTGCTTTACTTTAAAATAAATAAAAATAATAATAATACTGTAATAACTTTACAGGTATAGAGTTCAAGTTTATCAAAACAGACAAAAAATTGTATCTAAATTCAAATCAGTTTAAAAGAGAAAACTCGATAACGCTTCAAAACCATCAACATACAAAATCAAAACAGCATTCAGTCAACAGTAGTACATCCGGTAAGAGCATTCGAAACAAGATGTTTATAAAGAATATGTGAAGAGCCAAAAACGTGTCCAAATACTATAAACATTAACCAAAATGCACTCAGTAACCTCGACATCTCGTGTCACTGCTCATAAAGGTTAAGTTTACTCCCAATTCCGTCAGTTTGTGGAAAACAAAATTTGTAAAGTACTTCCGGATTCGCTTTTTAAACAGACGATTAAAATGTTGAGGTTAAAAAAATAAAAGCAAAAGGCTCTTTAAAAATCACAGTGAAAAATAATATATGTATATGTACAGTACTGTACTAACTGATTTACAATATTTGACTTTGATTTATACAACATTAGCCAAGACTGTTTAATATAAAAAGTTTTTACATCAACAGTAAATACTGTTTGTTGCAGGATAAGTTTAGGAAAATAAGTGTAACATCATATCTGCACATTTAAAGCATAATTATTTTAACATAAAGAACAGTTTATTTCTGTTTAACTTTGTTTTCTTACTGAAGGTTTATAGAAAAAAATTATAATAATTGAAGGGATGAAGAAATTATCATTCTTTATGACTGACTATAAATCTTTTCAAATACAGACCTCCTGTTTTGGTAAATTATTATACAGTAGACCTATTTTTGTATTTGTTGCAAATATTTGGAAGATGTTTTTCATTTTTAATGATTCCGTTCTGAAATGGTGCCAATTTATCAAGGCTGAGATTAATTTCACAAACATAATAATTGTGATTCTTAACTACATTTGGACAGCATTAAGGATATTTATTATAAAATATAACTTACAGGTTTATTATTTTAAACAACTACTGTAATTTATTATTATGGATGTTTATCTGTCTTCTTCATTAAATTTCTCCTTATTTCTAATGTTAAGATTATACTAAATCTAATGTGCCTTAATTTTTATTGGTGTTTTGATTTATTATTTTACAAACCATACATATGTATTTATTTTTTTCTGGAGCAAGGCTTTACATAACATCCTTGAGCTTTTTACCTCTCCATGGAATATTTTGTCTGCATTATTTTGTTTTGGGTTTTATCTTGTGGTGCAAATAAAATAATAATAATAAAACACACACAAAGCACATGATGAATTATAGGAGAAAAACATGTTTATTTTGATATCATAAAGTTGCCCACGTAAAATCAATCACAACACATTGAGAAACAAGAGAACAGGAAGTAAAAGACAAAATAAGAGCGTTAGTTTAAACAAGTCTTTTCTCAGATGTTGCTTTCTGAGCCGCGGGAGCAGAAAGAAGTCGGTGGACGACACAGGACAGCTTCGGCTGCAGAGCCTCAACATCCAACTTACAGCTCATCCAGTCAGGTTAAAGGTTAAAAAACAAACTTTCACAGACTTTTATTTACAAACAGCATGACGCATTCATCTGTGGCACAACTGGAAACCTTTTCATTTCTCAACTTGTTCCCATTATATTCAATTTAATTCAATAAACTCGAGATGTTTTACACGGACTAGACTTTTACAAAGCAGGTTCTGATTAATGATAAAAAAACAGCAGAAACTCGTCCACCGTGGTTCTGGTTTGGGGCTCTTGGTTGTGCTCGTCACATGCGGGCCTGTGAGTCATTTGGCAGCTGAGCTCCTCACATTCACTTCAGATTAGAAAAATACCTCTTTCAGAAACAAACAAAACACTAGAGAACAATGGAGTACATTATAAAATGCTTACATAGAAAACTGCCATTTCTATTTTCAGATAGGTTGCCAGTTTCAGTAAATCCAGCTCAAATGTGTCAAACGGTGGCAGCAGATGAATTGTTTTGAAAATTAGAGGTAGTTTCACCTTTGGATTGAAAATTTAGTTCATTTTCTAAATCACAAGACGAAAAAGCCTCACTGACTTTTAGATGAACAACATCCATTTTGTTCCTTAAAATAATTTAAATTGATACACGAGCAGCAGATTTACTTAAAGAAACAACAGTTTTCATACTTTTTGAGGCGCGTTGACAAATTTTTCATTTAAAGAAAATAGCTTTTTAAAATTTAAATTAGATAAGGATTTAGGTTTGGAAATTATACAACCCAAATCATAAAGAACTGTTTTGACTTTATCGACAAACGATAAAATTGATATTGTCGATTTATCTGTAAATCAATACAAGAATGTTTTTAATAAGAAGTAGCAATGGAATGATGAGGAGAAACAAACAGAGAAGAATATCCTACATGTTTCTTTAAAATCGATACAAAAGTCAGCTGCAGCAGGACTCTTCACCCCGGTAAGCTTCAGCTTCACCACAAGATGGAAGCCTAAACAAAGGGACGATAGGCCTCGATTTCAAAAATCAAGCAGAACACACGCCACATGTTTAAGTGCTTCCAGCAGGATTATATAAATCCTGTGAGTCTTAAAATGTACCCAAGAACGTTTTTAGCTTCTTTAAAGGGACTTTTAAAGCAGGAACGTGACACTGACCTTGGCCTCGTCCTCTTTTATTATAAAAAAGGGCCCAAGTGGCGTCTGTGTTCTGCTGTCAGAGGATCGTTCTTCACCTGCTCATAAATCTCACTAACTCCCTTTTTCTTACCCTTTCAAGGTGAAGGAACACAGAAAGCTTGGCTCGCATCATGAAACTTTCTATCGTTTGACTCGTAGCTCATCCAGCGTGACTCCACATTTCTTCACCAGTTCTTAAGACCCGAGCCCGTCACTCTCCTCCGCATCGTCCCTCCAAATGCTGTCAGTTGCTCCCCAAACTGTTCTCCCCCTTCTCGTCTCGCTCCTTCGCTGTCATGCTGGAAAACTGTCCGGTGGATTCTGTCTCTGGATGATCTGAGGAGTTAAAAAAGACCTTAATGTCAAATAAATAAATTAAAAAAGTGAAGCAATTCAAGGTTTTTTGTTTGTTTCCTTTCTAGTTTTGGTTCGAGGTTTGTACTCAGATAGGTCAGAGATGAGTTCTGGTGAAAATGGAACGTGCATCATAAGTTTTGTTTGGATGAGAAGTGCATGTGAGTCTGACAAAGTTAAGTCAGGTCCTCTGGACGGATTAAAACAATAAACAAAAATTTTAATCGTTGAAATGTTTCATCTTTTGACCAAAAGACTTCTTCAGTCTGAGAAGCTGCAACAGTCTCAGTCTTATAAACATCACCTTCTCACAGTGGATCAACCAGATTGCTGCTGACAGCTGAAAGCTGCTCACAAGATCAAGGAGGACCATCAGCCTAACGATTGATCGTTAGTGCCCTGATGTCCGCTTGCTATTCAGAGGGCTGAGTGATACTAGAGGTGGACAGTTTGACATGGAGGCCTCCACCTCTGTTTAATGATGGACAGTTTCTTCTCACAAAGATGGCCTCCTTTACTCCTCTCTCAAACCATCGTTCCTCTCTATCAAGGATGTGAACATCTTCATCCCTGAAAGAGTGACTGCTGACCTGGAGATGAGTGTAGACCGCAGAGTCCTGGCCTGATGATGTAGATCGTCTGTGATGGGCCATCCTTTTGGCCAGTGGCTGTTTAGTTTCCCCGATGTAAGACTGATCACAGCCCTCCTGACACTGAACCTCCTGACACTGGTTCACCCCAAAAATCCATTCCCCCGGCACAAACAGAGCAATATTGTATATGCTGTTCAGTGTCAGGAGGACTGTGATCAGTCTTACATCAGGGAAACTAAACAGCTGGTTTTGGCTGTCATCAGCAGACTGGTTGAGCCACTGTGAGAGGGTACTATTTATAAGACTGAGCTGAAAACAGCATCTCAGACTGATGAAGTCTTTCGGACGAAAGACGAAACGTTTCTACAATTTTTTTTTGCTTTGTTTTGTTTTGTTTTTTGCATGTCCAGAGGACCAGACTTAGCTTTTTTAGATTTTTCTACCTGGATTATTGAGCATGCATCAGGATACAAGACTGAGTTTGTTGCAGCTCCTCAGACTGATGGAAGTCTTTTGGGTCCACTTCGCTGCACTTCCTCAGTGGAAGATGTACTGGTGGGATTGAGGAGGTCTTCGCAGTACTCTGCCCACTGACCTACAATGTCCCAAGTTGAGGTCAGCAGCACACCATCCCCATTATAAACAGTGTTGGTGGTGTATCACTTCCCCACCACTGAGATGCCAGATGGTGGACCAGAATTGTCTTGAAGCCGGATGGACGTCATTCTCCTTGGCCTCTCTAAACTCCTCCTATGCCCAAGTTTTTGCCTCAACAACCACCTGAGCTACATGCCGCTTGGACTGCCAGTACCCATCAGCTACTTCCGGGGTCCCGTAAGCTAAAAAGGCCAGATAAGACTCTTTCATCAGCTTGACAGCATCCTTCACTGCTGGTGTCCACCAGCGGGTTCGAGGATCAATGGTGCGACAGGCACCAACCTTGTGGCCACAGCTCTGATAAGCTGCCTCAATAATGGAGGCACAGAACATGGCTCACTCAGACTTAATATCCCTGACCTCTCCCAGAACATGTTTGAAGTTCTCCCAGAGGTGGATGTTAAAGCTCAGTCTCACAGGAAACTCTGTCTGACATTCCCAGCAGACCCTCACAATAGGTTTGGGCCTGCCAGGTCTGATTGGCATCTTCCCCCACCATCGGAGCCAACTCACCACCAGGTAGTGGTCAGTGGACAACTCCGCCTCTCTCTTCACCCGAGTGTCCAAGACATGCGGCCGCAGATCAGATGAAATGACGAAAAAAAGCTGATAATCAAACTGCGACCTGGGATGTCTTGGTACCATGAGCACTTATGCACATCTTTATGCTTGAACATGGTGTTCGTTATTAAAATCCATGACAAGCACAAAAATCCAATAATAGAACACCACTCGGGTTCAGATCAGGGGGATTGTTCCTCCCAACCACACCCTTCCAGGTCTCACGGTCATTGCCTAAGCGAGTGTTGAAGTCCCCCAGCAGAGCAAAGGAGTCCCCAGGAGGGACACTCTCCAGTACCCCTTCCAAGGACTCCAAAAAGTGTGGGTATTCTGAACTGCTGTTAGGCACATAAGCACGAACAACAGTCAGAACCCGTCCCCCCACACATAGGAGGGAGGCTACCTTCTCATTCACTGGGGTGAACTCCAACATAACAAGATGGGAGGCAATAAGTATGCTCACTCCTGCTCGGTGCCTCTCATGAGGGGCAACTCCAGAGTGGAAGAGTCTCCAACCCCTCTCAAGGAGACTAGTTCCAGAACCAGAGCCATGCATCAAGGTGAGTCTGACTATTTCTAGCCAGAACCTTTCAACTTCACACACCAGCTCAGGCTCTTTCCCCAACAGAGGTGACATTCCATGTCCTGAGAGCCAGCTTCTGTAGCTGAGGATCAGATCACCAAGGTCCCTGCCTTCAGCCACCACCATCCCACATTGCACTCGATCCCTTTAACTCCTCTAACAAGTTGTGAGCCCATGTAAAGGGGGACCAATCTCTCTTCTTTGGGCTGTGCCTGGCCGGGATCCATGGGTGAAAGCCCAGCCATCAGGAGCTGGCCAGCAGGTCCCACCTCCGAGCCTGGCTCAAGAGTGGGGCCCCAGCGACCCAAGTCCAGGTGAGGGAATATTGTTTCTATTGATTGTACTCGTCAAAAGGGGTCTTTGGGCTACACTTTGTCTGTTCCCTCACCTAGAACCTCAGCAAAAACAGTTACCAGATATTTTTATTGATACACCACGTCAACTGCTTCACCATTAATTGGGGTGCAAATCTCTCAGTGTCTGGTGATTCGATTCAATTCCAATTTTTGGTGTCACGATTCAATTAAATATTGATTTTTTTGATTCAGAAATTATTTTCAATTCAGAAATGATTTTTCTATTGAAATGGTCATAAATTTTGTTTCACTTATGTAACTGACAAGCTGAAAAGATTAAACAACAACGTAAACAAATAAAACATTTATTTAAAACAATATTTTTAGGTTCTTTACGGTATCAAATCTTTTTACATCAATTTATATTAATACCAAAAATAGAAACAAATACAGGTAGTCCCCGGTTAACGGCCGAGATCCGTTCCTCCGGCTCAGCCGATAATCGATTTAGCCTTAAACCGGAACTGCTCCCCCTGGCGGCCGTAAACGAAACCGAAACTAAAACGGCGATCGGTCACGT
>JARVGV010000412.1:30224742-30242543 GCA_031762435.1 Hypsolebias longignatus
TGAGATAGTATCTCATAATTATGAGATAAGATGTCATAATTATGAAATAGTATCTCATAATTATGAGATAAGATAATTATGAAATAGTATCTCATAATTATGAGATAAGATGTCATAATTATTAAATAGTATCTCATAATTATGAGATCCTGATCTCATAATTATGAGATCCTGAGTCAAATTTTTTTTTTAATTTGGTGAATGCAATGCTCTTCCGTAGAATTCCTCCTTCGATTTTTAAAAAAATAGATTTTTAAGAAAGGAAAAATCATAAAACATGCTAAAACTTCCCAGTAGTGATGTTGTTTCATAATACACAATGAACTTGTGACTAAACGTTATACTTATAGAAAAAAATATTTTGACTGCTGCAGTAAGATGTAAACTTAGCTACTCATAACCACTCCATGCAACCTCACAAAAATAGCATGTCTAAATCCTCCCAAAAATACATTTTTTTGTATATTTAGTCAATGTAATGCCTAAATAACCTATTTTATTCAAGCAATTGTAGAATAACCTACATGCACACACTCACACACAACACCTTTTGTAAACAGTACTGACTTAAAATAGGGGTAAAAATCCAAATTTATAGACTTACAGGAGTGGGAAGAAAAAGCTGAATGGTAAAAAAAGGAAGGGGGAATCACAAATAAAAAATCATCTTTAATGCTATTGTCACTGACAATGGTGTCACCGCCTCAGAACAAGCACAACTAATTAAATACGTTCTTCAGTGAGTAAATGAGGAGGCAGCCAGAGTCAAAACACCCCTTCTCTTTGTATGATCTGTCCATGTAGAACCAGGGAAGAGTGGCAGCTTTGCAGGTTTCACAACGGGATGATTTTGCCTGTGTGCAATATCTAGTGGGTGGCTGTGCCTCTGAAAGAAGAGTGGCTGTCTGTCAATAGGAGAGTTGGTGGTTCAATCCCCACTGCATACCGAGTTGTACTTGGGAAAAACGCTGAACCTCATGTTACCCATGATCAGTGAATCAGTGTGTGAATGGGTGAAATAGATGGCATGTTGGTGAAGTGGTTGGGGCTGTTGCCTCACAGCAAGAAGGTTGCAGGTTCTAAACTTGTATTTTTTTCGCAGCGTTTGCCTGTTTCCCCCATGAGTGGGTGGGTTTTCTCCAATAAACGGTAAATGGACTGTACTTATATATTGCCTTTCTATCTTGTCAACATACTCAAAGTTCTTTACATTACAATCTGTGCCCTTATTTACGCTTTCATACAGCACTCTACTAGATCTGTACAAAGCTTTATTAGTCAGAGCTCTATATCTCATTCATACACTGAAGGGACACACATTGGAGGCAATGAGGGGTTCAGTGTCTTGCCCAGGGACACTTCAGCATGTGACTGCTGGTGGAATCGAATGTCCAACTCTCCGATTAGAGGACGACTGCTCTAACCACTCAGCCACAGCTGCCCTAATACCCAGTACTCCAAAAGTATGCGTTTTAGGTTAACTAGTGACTCTAAATTGTCACCTGAATTTTGAACTTGAATGGTTTTGTTTGTCTCTATGTGGCCCCGTAAAAGACAGGACCTGCTGACCTCTGGAGATAGACACCAGCTCCCTGCGATTTCATGGGAAAGTTGTTTCCAGCTTCATGTACAAGAGCACAAGACAAACCACAAGACTAAAACAACACAACCTCCACTTCAGCAAACTGAATGCTTACACTCTTGTTCACACACATGATGGGGTAGTGGTAGGGCAGCTTACTTGAGACCCGGAAATCCCAGGTTTGATCCCCAGCCATTCCCGCCTGTTGTGGTCTCTTTGAACAACTGTACTGCTCCACCTCCTCCATCTGCATCTGAACTAATTTTGCCATTGTATGGAAACATAAAATGATGACAACACATAGCACTTTACTTCACACACGCACACATGCACACACGTGTGTTATAGAAACAAGCACTTTATTGAACGCTGGTGAAAGTGGCAACACCTGCTGCATGATGTTCGTAGCTACCATGGCAACTACCTCTCTGTTACCTGGACAACACAGAAATGCATATACATCAGGGCACGTGCCTTCTTATCTATGTCTTTTATAGTCCGAGTTGTAAAATGGGAAGTATTTTGTGAGACTAGTGCAACAAAACTTTACGGTCTGTGTCTATTTAAAAAAATGTGCTAAATTTCCTTCTGCCTTAATAAGTCTGTGTTTGGAAGGGGAATGCAAGTGAGAATGTCTTTGCTCAGATGCTGTGTTTTTTTCTCATATTTTTAAAAGTTTCCATCATCCAGTGCTGAGCTGAAAGGTAAAAGTGTTGAAGCAGCAGCTGATGCCAGTTCCAGCTCTCTGCGACACATTGAAGCCTCGCTTGCTGAGCGTTTTATTTGAAGACCTGCTAATCACACTTCTAACATTAGTCAGCCATCCGTCATGAGCTGATACATCACACAGAAGCATGAACATTTAAGCAAATACACACAAATCACAAGCTACCACATATAACACATCTATCTTCAGCATTTCCTTCTTGGAAAATCTTATGACAGGCCGAGGTGTCAGCCACAGGATATGTGTGTGTCTGCACTTTATTTTAGTGAAAACTATTTTAGTGTTTTGTCTTTTTAGATGTGTGGCTGATTGCTTTTTTTTTTTTCTTAAAAAATTGCTTCAAGATTTAAAGAAAAGAAGAGGCTTATTTAAAGATAAATTGGTGCAGGTTTGTTTATAGATTATATATATATATATTATGGATGCACAATATTATCGGCGTAGTATCGGTATCGGCCGATATTAGCGATAAAGTTAAATATTGGACATCAGCCATTCATATGTATAGTAGGGGTGCACCGATTGCAGTTTTCTGGCTCATCACCGATCTCTAAAAAACTTGACCTGCCAATACCGATTTTGTTTTATAAGCGACACTGGTGTCATAAGGTCACAATGCATCATCAATTTTCCAATCTTATTTTATTGAAAAACATACCATTGAACAAAAGCCTAGAAACAGTACAAACTTGTTTTAACTTGCAATGAGGTAGTGCTCATAAATTTATTTTGGCTGCTCCCTTCTTCAGGGGTCACTCACTTGAAGACTTGGCAATTGTTTATATACTGGATGGCCTTCCTGATGCAACCACAGATCACTGAGCTACCACAGCCCTCTGTGTGGAGCTGCCATCTAGGGAGCAGATGGTGGGGGTTTAAGGGCCTTGCTCAAGGGCCCAGAGTGGGACAAATGAGTTTGGAGGCATCCAGGTGTGGCTGCTTCACTTTTCCCACCAACGTTTTGATGTTGTTGTTCCAGGGAGTTGAATTGGTGACCTTCTGATCCCAGGCTAGCCTTCTCTGATCTCTGCGCCACCACTCCCCTGCATGTTTGTTTATAATACTCAACCCATATTTGTGGCTGAATGATGACTGATGAATTGTGACTGAAATATGATGGTCAAAGTATTTAACTACATGGAAATTAATGCTGGATCATTAAACCAGGTCTCTCTTGTAAATGAGTCCTCGAGGCTCAATGGGATTGACCTGCCTAGATAAAGGTTGAATGAAAAAAGGGTTGTTTATAATTTCTTATTGTGAGCAAAAGATTAAGACATTTTGAATTCTGTGGATTTTCTGAAATCTACACTGTATCCGAACTTTACATGCAGACTCAAAGAGGTGAATGTACACACTGTAGTGCACGGGACTGGTTGTGCTTAAAACTTCAAAAGTCTTTTAACTTACCTGGGCTCCAAATTGGCTTGTGTTGAGATCTGACAGCAGCCTGTGGTTTTTTTTGTGTGTGCCTACATAAAAGGTTTTGACTGCTCTAAACAACATACCATACAAAGAGAAGTCTACAAAGCAGTGCAGACCTGAGGAGAATGATTGTACATTTAAGAATTTCTTTAAACCAGCAGATACAACTTAAAGACGTTTTAAAGTAAATATGAGATACTGGAGATAAAGCCACATAATAAATTCTGAAAGAAGACCTGAAGTATCACTTTAAGACGGTCTCTGCCTAGAGTCAAGTGGGTTTTAGATCATATTGTCCAGTGGTTCCCAAACTTTTCCATGCCATGGCCCCGCAAAAAGCATTAGCTTGTAGCCAAGACCACCCCCCCCCCCACTCGCAAACCCACAAACAATGCTACAAAATATGTAAAGAAACATAGACTTTTAGAACTTTTTTTATTCACTATATTCTTTTTATGCTGTTTCTTACTTTATTGAACTGTACTTTTGTTTTTTTTATTGCACCCACAAATCTTATTTGAGTATTTTATCTGCATTTTATGCGTTTTAAGTTTTGATGTGATATTTCTGAGGCATTATCCTCCTGGTTGAAGTTCCTCTTCTTGGTTGCTCTTTGTGGTTACTTTTTGTCTTGATGTTATCTGGTGTTTACTCATTGTAGCACTTAGAGATCCATTGTGGATGTAAAGTGCGTTATAAATAAAAGTTATTATATATTATACAGTATATATATTATATTATATTATTATTATTATTATTCAACAGTTGCTGAGCATAAATATGTTAACATGTTTTAAACACTGTATTATATTCTCACTGGGAAAAAAACCAAAACATTTTCAACAAACTGTTGACTAGAAGAACAAAACAAAAGAAATCTAACCTTTCAAGCATGTTTATCTGGAAATGACAGATGCAGATTGCCCAAGTGGGCAATTATTATTATTATTACGACTATTTTTTATTTTATTTTATTTATCTTTTCTCCAGCTTTCTGGGATCTCCCTAGCATCCCCTGGCCCCCACAGTCTAGGATAGAAGGAGCCATGGCAGCATCATTTTGTTTTACCTTTACTGTAACACAACTGTAAAAAGCGAAAGAAGTACTGAAAGACAAACTCAGGACCATGATGAGTAACTTAGACATAAAACAACTGAATCCAGTTAGGTGTTTTGATCGAACAATGACCCGATACACCAATATTAAGCATTTGGGGTATCATTTCCTAAAGTCCAAGGTTTTCCGTGTCAGAAATATGTCAACTAAAAAGTGTGATTTATCTCAGGCTGCTAACAAACTTCCTGAGATTTACAATTTGTGGTAATTACAGCCATCAAATATCTATTCAGGAATATGACAAAAGTGTTTGATGAGGACTATTGATAAAAATGTGCAATTTATTATTATTATTATTATTATTAGTTGTTCTTTGTTTAGTAAATGTTCCGCTCCTCAGTGTAAAAACAATTCAAAACATAATTTTACTAAGACATTCTTATCAATGATGCGAGTATTATAAATATATGTTGAGAGTAACTCTATATGCTGGTTTGTATCGGCTTGCTGGTTTATTTACAGAATATGAGCTCACTATCTGACTGCCGCTCCCGTGGAGCTGTTAGAGATGACAAGTTGACGTTTCTGGGTCTGACAAACACGGAAGTAAAAGTACTAAAAAAAAAAGCATTCATGTTCCATCTAAAAATATCACATTTTGTTTTAGACTTCTGAACTTCAAAAGGGACTTGAAAGTTTTTGAATCAGTTTAGAAAATGTAAAACTGAGATGATAGAAGTGGGCAACGCCACTGCGATTGAAAATATGATGAAGAGATTGTGTGAGAAAGACAGACATGAGGTGTGTGTGCATGTGTGTAAGTGTGTCCCTGTTTCTGCTACAGAGTGAGGACAGTCATATGTTTTTAACTAACAAAGTGGGGTCATTTTTGGGGAGTGAGGACAATTGCCTGGTCCTCACTTTGTTTTAACTGGAAATTAGCTGTACTAGCTACATGGATGCTAGTCTCTATTTTCTTTATGGCGGTCCTCACTTTTGATGTAAAATGAGTTTTTAGACCCTGTGTGGGTGTGTGTGTGTGTGTGTGCATGTGTGTGTCGATACTTTCCTTTTAGGGTCAAAAGTAGGGCCAGGGCACTGCTGTGTCAGTAGTTCATGTTTTACAACTTCTGTAATGGCATTCCTGTTCCACACACTGCTCTACTGCCCTGCACATTTAGTGGTGTGTGTGTGTGTGTGTTTGTGTGTGTGTGTGAAAACATTCCAGTCCTAGCTCTATGTTGGTTAACAGATTAATGCTAAAGATAGGATATGAACAGAACTGTGTGTGTGTGTATTTCAAAAAGGTCTTTGAGTCTTTTGTGTCCGAGCACTGTAAAGGGCAGGAGGTGAAGCAAGAACAAGGATGACATTTAGGTAGAGATTAAAAATCTAGCTCCAGGTCAGATTTCAGCTCAGTGGTTGTATTTCATGAACGTTAGTGTTGGTTAAATAGCTTTTATTCTCTGAATGGCTTCAGGACAATCCTGCTGGTTCTTAAACCAATTCTTAAAGTTGCTGGACTTTTTCTCTTCCTTCTTCAGTTTGTTTCTTCTCCAGCCCTCACTGAGAAGACATAAGCACCATCCACTTATTCTAATACTCATCATCCATCGCATCCCGGCAGCGTCCTCTCCACTCTTGTTTCATTCCTCTGTCCAGATTTTTTAAAAATGCAGTGGGTGGAAGATTTAAAAAAAAATGGATGATGAAAAAGCAAAGAGAAAGAAGAAAAATAACTTCTCAAAATGGGGGTTTAAAGGAAAGTAGAGAAAATAATTCATAAAGGCTGCACAAAGGTGGGGAAATCTCTCTCTCTCTCTCTCTCTCTCTTTCTGTGTGTGTGTGTGTGTGTGTGACAGAGACAGAGACTGAACTAAATTGGATGTTTGTTCCCTCCGTGTGCCTCAATCAGACTCAGAAAATAGCCTCTAGCCGTAAAACTTTCCAATTACCTCAAGCAGATGAAGCCCGAGGGTACGATTTAGACGGTTTGAAATGGTTGTTGTTGTTTACCGTTAGCTCATATCGACTGTACACTGAGCTAATACCTTGTCAGAGAGTAGGGGTAACCTGCTTAAATGTGTAGTAATATATATTTTAATGTGAAAATAGACCTACTCAATCATCTATTTCACATTTCCCAATACACAAGCATTACGTGATGGATCACATCTTCTTGAGCAACATCAGTTTAACTGCTATAATGCAGCTCTGTACATGGGAGGTTTGATGTCTATATGAGACATGGATGAACTCTTTCTGCTCTCAGTAACGACTTGGCTCATGAGTAAGACTCTTTACCCTCAGCGGCTCCCCTTGAGGACCTCAGTGACCAACACTGAAGCTCTGTGCCTTTCTGTATGAAGCTCCCGTTTCTGAATGAGTGCTACTGTGAGTTTATAAAACCTGGAAAAACTGAAGCGTGCTTGCATGACTTTTTGAATACTGGACAGTTTTAGAAGTTGGAAGGGTGATTGGAGCCCGTTGTGTGTAACTTTACGTCTAAAACACTTTGTTTAAGCCCGGGGGAAGAAACTTAAGGGCATCTTCAATTTAAAAATATACTGAAAATATCAAAGTTCATGCTCAGTAATCCAGGTAAAAAAAATCCAACCAAGTTAAGTCAGGTCCTCTGGATGGTTTCTTTTAGTTGAAATGTTTCATCTTTCATACAAAGGATTTCATTAGTCTGGGGAGCCACAACAAACTCAGTCTTATAAATAGCACCTACACTAACTGGGTCAACCAGTTTAATGGTAATAAAATGGTTCTGGAGTCCGCCCTTGTTAGAGTACTGTATTTGAATATTGATAATTTAAACTTATTACTTTATTTTATAAATGCTAAAGATTAAACAACTCGCCTTCAACAAGTTTCTGTGACAAACTCACTTATCTGCATTACTCAAGATGTTGTTTACTGCAAAGAGAACAAAGAATGCTTCTGTTCTTTGTTTAAAAACCTGCAGTTCCAAACGGACCACGTCTGTGTTATCTGAAACTGTTAGAACTTGTTTTTTTTCTGCCCACTCACTTGGCAATAAAAAGGCAACACACACTAAGCAATTCGGACTTTATTTCTGACTCTGTCAAAGTAATTTCCCATCTTTGCAAAGATTATGGCCTGTTGAAAACCAATTCTTGTCTCCTTGTGTAATTCTTTGTTTAAAGGTTGCAGGTTGAAATAAAACCTATCACGATGTGTAATAGATGCGACATATTTATGGATTTTTTTTTTCACTTTATTAGACTTCTTTGGACTGATGTGACTTACAGGGCAGTGCGACGTGTACAGTGGAAAATACGGTATTACGCTGAGGCAAATTTTAAAGAAAACTAGAAAGTTCCTGCAGAAACTTAGATGACGAATGCCACGTGGCAGCCATTTTAGATTTCCATCAGACATTCTGAATGAGAAAAATGGCTTATTTCTTTGTGAATTACATCGCCATGATATATCGAAATACCAATAAACATAATAGCACACACACCACTGCGCTGAGCTGGTGATAGAACATTTGTGGGGGTACGCACGTTGCAGTTTGGGCTGCATTAAAGTTGATAAAAGAGTAAGATATACAGTTAAGAAACCCTTGTCAGGTGGATAATAACAGGTGGCTGCCTTTTTAGGCAATTGAAGTAATCCTAAAGTATTTTTCCATGGAATTTAACTGTATTTTAAATTAATTTGAATATTTTGAAAGATCACAGAGTTACAAAAACCAAGTCACAGCACACACGTGTTGAGTTCAGGTTTTGAAATATGAATCATTAAAACAGCACAAATATATTTTTTAAATAAAACAACAAACAGGAAAACAAAAGGTGCATTGGCCAAACTAAACATATGAACGCAGGCCTGAAATGTTCTGTGCGAGCTCAGTAATTTAAGGTTGAGGGATGGGGGCTCAGCTACAGCAGGACGTGTCAGAGATTACGGCAGCAACAACACAAATCCACGTCTTCTCAGTGTTGATGAAACTGGGATTGAGACCAATCCCATTAGTTGCGAGTCACGCTTCGGTGTTCGGTTTCGTGCACCTGAATCAGAAAAACTGAGGATCCTACGGATCTTTCAGAGCAAAAGAGAAACTCGAGTGATTCTGGAAACAAATTTGGGAGGCAGGATGGAAACGATCGATAACAGTTCAGGGTCCAAACCTTGACAGAGCTGCAGTAAAATCTGACAAAGTCAGCTCCTGACACATCTTATCCCCGTTTCACTGCCTCCTTTAATTCTCTTCTCCTCAACAGAGAAGTCCATTGTTTGTTGAGCAAGGGTCAAAAGATTGCAGATTACAAAAAGGTTGTTTCTTGAAGATGTTTCATTTTTCATCTAAACAACTTCTTCTGTTCTATGATTTCTATGCTCATTAGTCATTATAAAAATAACTGGACCATTTTGGCTCAACCCTCCTTCCTGTGGAGGAATCCATTTAAAACAAAAATGCTGTTTAGGGGCTCCTTAAACACAGTTTACGTCTAAATGCAAGGCTGAATCAAGAACATTTTACGCATTCACTAAAACTGTTCCCGTGTGGACACACTGCTGCAGTTTCAAAGGCCACCTGAGATTTTTTTTGCACAGCAGACATTATGAAACAATCCTCACCTCGCTGTTTACAGAGTAATCAAATGGCTTCACACTTAATATTTATGTTTTTTGACTGTACACATTACATTTTCTTGCGCAGAGAAGCCAAAAAGAAGGTGATGGATTGCTTCATAAAGATTCTCACCAACAGGGCGTTTGCATCTCAGTGAAATAACAGAAGCTGCTTTCCACAGAAGCCATGCCACCTAATTAACGAGAACTTGAAAGGAAACTTTCAGACTGACCACTGGCATGTTCTTGTTCCAGTCATTACCAAATCAAAATGTCAAAAACCAGAGGGAAGAAAGTCAAACGTGACTCGCAGAAGACAGAGCGTTGGCTGTGTCCAAACTAATAATTACAATTTGAGGTCTAATAACTTTCTTCCCAGTCGTGTTTGTTGCCACTACAAACATCTACAAACCGCTTTGCGGAGAGGAAAAAGTTTGCCGGGAACATGAACAATAAGTTTTCATAAATTCAGCCGCCCACATCGTTGGGCGCCGGGAGTCAGGCCACTGCAGCGACATTCATGCGGGGAGAGATCATTGCGCGTCCAGTCGCAGCGGGCGTCGAGCCGTGATCTTTCTGGGAGTGCATGTTGACAGTCCCCCAGACGGTTAATGTTTACCCACAAATACTTGCTCCGTCAAAGGTTGCTGTTTGATGTTTGACCCAGAGTGACGTAACGGTCGGACAGGTGATGCTGGGCTTCCTGCAGAGCACGAGTGCTGTGGTGAAAGGTGTGCAGGGGAGAGGAGCCCTGAAGGTTTAATACCTGTGTGAACATCAACTCCTGCTGCGCACGTTGGGCTGAGTTAACAATTCACATGTTAAAACGTTCAGCTCATTCTGGGCAGGGGCACAATGACTGTCTTTTACTTTTATGCTTTTTAAAACAATCAGAATCTTTTGCAAACATTTTACCTGCAGAAATACCTAAAGATATCCTGTTCCTTTAAAAACACTTTTCTATATGAAACCTCTTTATCTTCTTGTGCTACATTTAGCTTTCGGCTACTATTAGGCTACTTTTAGCTGGTATGTTGCTACATTTAGCATACATTTTAGCTAGTGTTTGGCTCCTTTTAGTGCTTGTTTGTATTCGTTTAACAAATTTTTTGCTACTTTTAGCACATAGCTAGCCTTTTTGTACTTTTAGCTTCTAACTACATTAGTGTCATATGTAACCTTACCAACATTTAGCTTTTAGCTAGCCTTTTGCTACATTAAGTCTTTAGTTAGAGTTCACCTATTTTGGCAAACATTGGGCTACTTTTTTCTTGTAACTATGCTTTCACTACTTTTAGTTTTTAGCTGTTTGACTACTTTTAATAAGATTTTTTTTTTATTTCATTTTAACATCTAGCTATAGCTTTTTGCCACATTTAATTTTTATCCAGCTTATTGCTTCATTTGACCTTTTAGCTAGTGTTTGGCTACTTTTAGTGCTTGTTTGTATATTTTTAACAAATGTTTTGCTACTTTTAGCGCATAGCCTTTTTGTACTTTTAGCTTCTAACTTCATTTAGTGCCATACCTTACCTACCAGTACATTTAGCTTTTAGCTAGTCTTTTGCTACATTAAGCCTTTGGTTAGTGTTCACCTACTTTAGCAAACATTTTGCTGCTTTTTGCTTATCAGGCTTTTACTAATTTTAGTTTTTAGCTATTACTTTTAGCAAAGTTTTTTTAATTTCATTTTAACATTTAGGTAGCTTTTGCCACATTTAACTTTTATCCAGCTTATTGCTTCATTTTACCTTTTAGCTAGTGTTTGTTTAGCAAGTGTTTTGTCATGCTTCTTTTGGTTTTTAGCTTTTGTTTAGCTACTTTTGGATTATCTAGTGTTCTTCTTTCAGCTTTCACGACTGAATTCCCACTTTTTCAACAAATTCCAGCAAAACTAGAAGCACTCCACTTTCATCCTTGCATTTTCACAGACAAAGCTGTTTCTATAGTGTAAATCAACATGGACTGATTCTGTGGTGAGAACATTTGGACAAACGCTCTCTACCGGTTGTTTGATACGGCTTCTGAATTTCACGAGTGGACAAGACCCGTTGGATCAGAGGAGGAAAAACCACAGAGGAATGTCCACACGACGGTAGCTGTGCCTGTGCCATGACCCTAATCTCTGTCCATTACGCACATTGCTCTCCATCTCTTGATGCAGCGCTGGCACCGTTCGGGGCGGGTTTAGCGATGGAAAACACAGCCACAAGCTTTGCCCATATTGCCCCCGACAATACAGTTCTTGACCCTGATCTCTAAATGTGATGAACCGTGCTCTTAAAAGGTTGTTAATCTGTCCATCTGTTGGGATTTTAAGACGTTATCAAGGATACCAGAAATGGCAAAGGAGTGACGCAAGCGAGTCTCGTTGAGGAGTCCAAAACCGTAACAAAACATAAACAGATTAATTTAATTTGTGTGTTAGGGCACATATCTAATGATGATGGATGCCCAGTTGCACCAGTACAATCGTTTTCATTTGCAGCCTGTTTTGTGTTGTTTGTGATGTACATCCAAGATGTTTCTGAAGTCTAAAGACTTGAAGGGGAAAAGAACATCTAATTAGAAAGAAGGTCTGATTTAATCTGACATCCTGTTGAACACGTCTAATTTAGCCAACAAAAGTCATGAAATGTCCTCTCTGCCGACTTTTTGGTATGTAGAAAAATATGTTCTTTTTGGATAAACATATTTTTTGTTTGTTAATGGAGTGAGCTTTGAAAATCTGGAAAAGAAATGCAACAGTAGCTAAAGAAACTGAATTTTCTGTGAAAATGATGTGAACGCTGAGAGATGAAAGTCGATTAAGAACAAAACGTTAATTGATTTGTTAAAGTTAAAACGAGCAAGCAGAAAAGCAGCTAAAATCTACAGAAAGTTAAAACTATCAAAACGCCAAAATTTGTGAAGATATGGTAAAAGTGATACTTAATCAAACTTAGCTAAAAGCTAAAATTGTAGCCAAAAATTAAATTAAAAAAAGCTAAAGCTACATGCAGAAAAAAAAAAGTTAATAGTTAAATGTAGCAAAAAAAAAAAAAAAATAGAATACCGTAAGTATTAATGTATTTAAATGCTAAATATAGCCAAATAATAAATAAAAAAAAAAAATCGCAAAATTGTAGACAAAAGCAAAAGTTAGCTAAATTTTAGCCAAATGTAGCTAAACTGTAGCTCAAAGCTCAAACAGTATATAAAAGCTTACTGAAGCTAAAAAGTAGCTAAAAGTACAAAACTAAAAAAAAAATCTAAATTTATAGCACTACTCCAGATTGAGCTGAATATTTCAAATTTTCACATGAATTATAGACATAAACAAAATTATTTTGTTATAGATTCACCTCTTTGGTACTGTATCTTATATACCAGGATAAATATTTCCAAATACACATTAATCATCATTCATACCTACGACATGCACAAATAGCTTCTATTTGTTCCCATAATTCTCCAAGTGGGAGGACTGGAAGCGTCTCTCACCACTCCATCAACGAGCGCTCACTCATACATATTCCCAAACACACATTGTTCTAACAACCTTTTCCAATAGACAGATCCGTTCAACAAAGTTGACCTTAGATGCCAAGTGTGGGTCAGCATAAGTGACATCGTTGTGCAGCCTGTCTCCATGGAAACAAGGCCTAAACATCAGTGGTTAGTGGTTTTGAGGAATTTAAATGCCATCGGAAAGAACAGGAAGGAGTTACTGGTTGTACAAAAAGTTCCAAAACACAATATCGTTAATGCAACTCGTTAACAAAAACGGACTTGTGCAACTCCAGAATGGTTTTGGGATGGGGCGGAAATAAGTTGAGTGTTGGTTAAATGTTACCCTTGACCACACATCCCTGGAGAATCCCATAAAACTCATGTAGATGGTATCAGCGCTTTGGGGCCCCTCACAGAACGCACATAAATACATCCAATCCTGAATGCTCCTTCTGTTCCCTGAACTCCCCATCTAGGCTCGGCTAATGGGCTAACGTTAACTGTTTTCAAGATTAAAGAACAACTGATTCTCATAAACCACATGCCGATGAGAAAGAACACAACATTAGCAAATGTTAAACTTAACACACTTTTGCATGACATCGTTTGTTTAGTTTGTCGCAGTTGCCTTTGTCAAACCTCCGTGTTTCTACTCAATAATACTCAGTCTGGGAGCTGAGCAGATCATGCTGAGAGGCTGTTGGACGTATCAGTCTGTCAGGAGTTAATAAGCTATATGGATTACAGGATGCAAGACATTTATAGTCTTGGAACCATTGGCAAAAACAGGATCTGTCTATGCTCAGCACAAATACTTTTGATTAATGACATGGACGTTGTCTGGTTGAGAAATCAGCTACGAACTAAACAAACTGAGTTATTTAAAAGTAGTGACGGGTCGTTTGAAGCTGAAGCTTTGAAAGTATCGAAGTTACATCAGTACTTTGGTTTTGATTCAAAGCTTGAGGAAGCGGATCATTGGAAAGATTTGGGCTGTGTTCAGGTGGTGCAGTTTGCTCAAAATATAGCAAGTAGACATACAGCCATAGAGACATGGAGCCAGCCAGTCTGATGCTTTTTATTGTGATCTCACAGTAAACATAAACTGGTTCGTTACATAAAGTCATGGAGGTAGGGAACCCGCAGCACAAGCATCATTCTAAACTACTATTATTGTGAACTACATGTTTTATTTAAGCTTACAAATGTCAAGGCATCGCAAGCAAAGGGGCATCATGCCATGCCACAAGTCCATTCACCAGTGGTCTAGTCTACATTTGTGTAGTGAGTACACTGTGTTTGGAAACCAAAGTATGCTGGTTGTACAATGTACTGTAATTGTACTAACTGATGCTTATATTTGAATAAATGTACAACAAACTTTGTACAACAGTGGGGTTTGTATTAAAAACATGTTATAGAATTTATAAAACAGTATCAAAGCAAAACATGTTCAAGTATTACATAATACTTGTTGCAGATGATAAGATACAAAATACTGATATCTATTTGATAGAAACATTAACACTACTTACACACTATTACTTTTGTTTGGCGTATTGTTTCTGTACTATTAGTAATTAGCGTATAGGCTATTCTTAGTTTATCGAATTTCTTAGTTCCCATCTTAGATCTTATTACTGTTTTTCTTTACAATTTATACTTTTGTTGGATGTAACTGGGACCTTGTGTGCACAATATTGTTCCACCTCATGTACCACGAGATGTGAATGACAATAAAAAAAACTTGACCTTAAAAATGACCAGACTATCTCTTTAAGAGGTAGAAACTTGGGTGAACCGACTTTTCGCCCAAGCTCTGTCTGTTTCATCTGTGTTTTTATTGCCTGTTACAAACTTATTTGTAATTTGGTTTTATTGGTATTTTACATTGTGAGCGCGACGTGCGATGTTTCCGGGTGTCTGAGTGACAGCCGAAGCAGAGTCAGACATGAACGTTGTTTAGATTACACGTAAAGTAGCCATGAAACTATTTAGACCACAATGCACTGCAAAATACTGACTTTCAGCATGCACTTAACTGTAAAAAGGTCGACTGCAACTGATGTAGAGCCTTCAGGGTGCATTGCACCAATCTGAAGGTAAAACCAAGAGCCACGCAGCGGTGTAGTCTACATTTTTGTAGGGGGTATTTATACTGTACTTAGAAACCGAAGTGCACTGGTTAGTACAATGCAATCGTCAATTTATTTTGATTTTTAAGCATTTTGAACATTTCCAAATTTCTCTGATGCTCATATTTGAATAAATGAACAACAAACTTTGAACAACAGTTGGCTTTGTATTAAAAACATGTTATATAATTTATAAAACGGTATCAAAACAAAACAAGTATCAAGTATTACGTAGTATTAATTATACAATAATTTGCTGGATAAGCAAATGGAATGAAAAACTGATTGTTACAAAAGCATTTAACTACCATTTAACGTATCAATAACACAATACAGTAATGATATGTCATGTATCGCTGGGCACTTTAAAGTGGGTATACTGAAATTCTTAATCTTTACTAGTGGGTATACCCAAATACAGTATTGTGTAGACTGCACCACTGGAAGAAAGACAGTCGACTGTCAGGATGTTCACGTCAGCAGTAACAACAACAAAAAGTCTATATTTGTGAAACAAAGCACCTGACATTTGGTAGATTGATATCTAAGAGATGACAGAGATAACAGGTGAGTGTCCGGGCATGTTAATGTATAATAAGAATAATTAGTCCCACAAGTCAACAAAACATGTTCCTCTTCTGAAATCAGTCAAAAACAAGTGTCCTGAGAAAAAACTCAACAGTGTGAGGTTTGAAAAAAGTTACGAGTTGTTTATGAACGGGGAACGTGGTGATCTTCAGGGAAATGACAGAACAGGATCACAGGCTGCCGTCATTTATCAAAAAAACAACTTTTCACGCAGATAAAGAAACGGGGGCTGTCGACGAGGGAGTCGACCCAAGACAAGTGAACCAGGTCAGGAGTCTTTGCTTTTTACTCTCCCACCTCATCGCTCTTCAAGGTGTCAGGAGGAAAGACCCATTGGCCTCAATCTTCTCTGATGGACCAGCTCTAAAATGAGCTCAAAGAGATCAAAATCCAAAAACTAACCCAAAAAAATAAAAAACATTCATGTCAGAAAGAAACAGGCTGAACTACAAATCTGAAAGATGTCAACAACAAAAGCTCCAGTGAAGTGAGAAGCAAAACGTCAGGAGATTCTTGAGTCTTCTCAAATTGCAGCAGGACCAGATGATGACTTTCACATCAATGTCACAGTAAAAGGTCAAGATGAAGACGTGAACAAGAAACGCAGCTCTCAACAAACCCAGACATCAAATTTAATCTGTGGATTTAAAAAGTGCTTAAAAGCAGCTGAAATGGGATCATTGCATAACTTTGTGTGTCCCTGAGTGGCAGCCTGCGCGTGCACGTGTAAAACCTGTGGCTCACCATCTCCACTTGCCGTGGGTCCAGGTTGGTGGGAGCAGAGGCTGGAACAGCAAACTGGATCTTCTTCCTCTCCTTGTGCTCCCCCTCATGGGTCGACATGGACGGCTCCATGGCTCTGGGTCCTGGGGGGCCTGACTCCCAGTGGAAGCCAAATAAATAATTTCTGTGGAACCTCTCACCACTGAAGACCTCTCTCAGACCTCCTAAATGTCGCCTGGTCACCCCCAGACTTCTTCTGCCTCTGGTTGGCTTGTGGAAGAACTTCCCCACCTCTGCTCCACTGTCCCTCCCCAGGAGCTGCTGCCTCTGGACCTCTCTGTCAGCGTCTGCCTTTAAACCTGAGCAGCAGCTGCGCGTGTCCTCAAATCTGAGGAGGCGGGGATGTAAGTGGGCGTGGCCATTTGTCCAAAGAAGGCGGGGACATGAAGGGATGGGGAGGAGTCAGAGCTGCTGTTTTGATCTGAGCTGAGGTTGATTTTAAACGAGTGCGGAGAAATTATAATCTCGTCGCATCAGCTGAGCCTCTTTTGGCCTCTATTTGTGAATGAGAGATTTGTGCTTGCAGGGGGGAGGGGGGGGGGGCAGATAAGCACGAGAATGATGCAGGGAAGACGTGCAGCAGCTGAACTTCCTGACATTTCACTGGATTTAAAGCTGTTGATGCACATGAGGCTGAAAGAGAAAGACCAGACACTGAAAGCACAAAACTCAGAGAAATGACTGTTTCTGTGACTCATCCTGTTTGAAAACTGCTGGACTTGGCAGCTAAAATCAGCTAAAACCAGCTAAAATTGTGAACTAGAAGGTAAAAAAGCAAAGTTGTTGTTAAAAGCTCAAATTTACTAAATACTGTAATAGTAAAATTTAAGAAATAAAGCTTAAATAAGCAAAATAGTTGCTAAGGGCTAAAAGAAGCTATGGGTAAAAGCTAAAGTTACAAAACTGCAACTGAATGGACATAAGCTAAAAATAAAATTAGCAAAACAATAAAAAAAAAATAGGCAAAAATGTAGCTAAACACTAAAATTATCAATACTGTGGCTAAAATATATCATTTACCAACAGCTAAAGCTAAAATTTGCACAACCGTACAGCTAAATGAAGTAAAACTGTTGCTAAAACTTTTTATATGAAAAAAAAAAAACTGTTAATAGCTAAAATGATCAAAATTATGGCTGAAAGCTAAAATAAAAAAAAGCTAAATGCAACAAAAATAATTGCAAAATGCTAAATGTAGCAATACTAAAAGCTAATAGCACATTTGAAAGCTAAAATTTGTAAAACTACTACTACTAAAACTTTTAGGGGGAGTGGTGGCGCAGTGGTTAGACGGTGGGCTTGTGATCGGAAGATCGCCGGTTCAAATCCCAGTACCGACAACATCATTCGCACCACTCTGGGCCCCTGAGCAAGGCCCTTAACCCCCACCATCTGCTCCCTAAC
>JARVGV010000412.1:30245478-30258256 GCA_031762435.1 Hypsolebias longignatus
GGACAGAGTGAGGTGGAGGAGGATGACTCGCTGTGGCGACCCCTGAAAAGGGAAAAGCCGAAAGAAGAAGAAGAAGTATATAAAAACCAGAATATGCAAAACTGTACAACAAAAAGGCTAAACCGTAGCTAAAAACAAAACAAATCAGTTGCTAAATCTAAATGTAGCAAACTGTAGCCAAAAACTACAACAATCAAAACTGTAGCTGAGGCAAAAAATATCAAACTCATGCTAGAAGCTAAATGTAAAAAACTGTAGCTAAAAAGTAGAATCAGCTAATCTAATTGTAACTTAAAATTAACAAATTTGTAGCTAAAAGCACAATTGATCAAAGAGTTGCTTAAAGCTAAATGTACCAAAACTGTGGCTAAAAATGAAAATGAATAAACTTTAGCTAAAAGCTCAAATCAGCAAAACAGTAGCTAAAATTAAATTATATAAACAGCAGCTAAACGCACAAATTATATAAACTGTATAGCTAAAAGTTAAAAGTGTATAAAAACTGAAGTTAAAAGCTAAAATCAACAAAACAGTAGCTAAAAGCTAAAATTATGTAAACGGGTAAAAACAAAAACTATATAAACTGTAGCTAAAAGCTAAAATTATATCAACTGTAGCTAAAAGCTAAAATTATATAAACCGTAGCTGAAAGCTAAAATCAGCAAAACAGAAGCTAAAAGCTAATATTATATAAACTGTAGCTAAAAGCTAAAATCAGCAAAACAGTAGCTAAAAGATAAAATTAGCTAAATAGAAGCTAAAAGCTAAAATTATGTGAACTGTAGGAAAAAGATAAATCTATATAAACTGTAAGCTAAAATCATCAAAATGGTAGCTAAAGTCTAAAATTATATCAACTGTAGCTAAAAGCTAAAATCAGCAAAACAATAAGTAAAATGTTAAACTATATTTACAGTAGCTAAAAGCTAAAATTATGTAAACTGTAAGAAAAAGCAAAATCTATATAAACTAAGCTAAAATCATCAAAACGGTAGCTAAAATTTAAAATTATATCAACTGTAGCTAAAAGCTAAAATCAGCAAAACAGTACTGTATCTAAAATGTTAAACTATATTTACAGTAGCTAAAAGCTAAAATTATCTAAATTGTAGCTAAAAGCTAAAATTATATAAACAGTAGCTAAAATCTAAAATCAGCAAAACAGTAGCTAAAAGCTAAAACTACATTTACTGCAGTTAAAAGCTAGAATTATATAAATTGTAGCTAAAAGCCACAGAGACAGACAAGACTGAATGTATGCAGAAGCAGATTGTTGACTCAGCATTCACAAAAAAAAAAAAAAGTTAAAAATAAAATGTCACTAAGTACTGTATTTATTACTTGGCTTTAATAACAGTGATGCTCAACGCTCCATCAGAGAGTGGGATATTTGGAAGTTTGTAAACTGTCAAATGTGTAAAACTTTAAAATTTTGTTTATTTATTTATTTATATTATTATTAGTTGAAAACGGCACAACTAGAGCTGCTGCCTCTCAGTGAGAAAGTTGCCAGTTCAAATCCCGTTTCGAGGGCCTTTCTGGGTGGAGTCTGCATGTTCTCTCTGTGCATGCGTGGGTTTTCTCCAGGTACTCCAGTTTCCTCCCACAGACCAAAAACATGTATGTTAGACTGATGGTGACTCTGAATTGTCTCTAGGTGAGAGACAGAGAGAATGGTTGTTTGTCTCTATATGTCCCTGTGATGGACTGGAGACCTGTCCAGGGTGTCCCCCGCCCCTCACACATGCTGGACATGGGCACCGGCGACCCCCGTGAACCAAAATGGTAGAAGCAGGTAAAAGATGATGGATGGTTGAAAACTCAACGGTCCTGAGGAGGTTTCAGGAATATGTTCCCGACAGACGCTGGCGTCTCATAACGTTTGTTTCATCTCCGCTCTCTTGTCGGAAACGGCCTTCAGCGATGAAGAGATGCAAATGGCGGTGACAGGCCTGAAGAGGAGGATGAGCCGACGGCAAGAGAGCTGTTGTGGTTTAACTTCAGCTGATTCAAGTAAATCTGAGGAGTTTCCTCACATCAAACATCCGGCCGGCTCCCGTCCAGACTGAATTAATTCCCTTTAGAGTTCAGGCTCTCCGGTTGTTCCTGACTTCATCTTGTGTTCACGCACTTAGAATGAAAAGAACTCGTTTAATTTTAATTTATTCGTATTTGCATCCTCCGACAGATCCTTCTGGTGCTGAAGTTAAAACCTTTCATTTTCTCTAATATGCTGAGTGACTACTGAAGAGGCTGAAACTGAGCTGTTAGAGCTAAATGAAGCTCAACCCCCCACCCCCACCCTGCTAAGAGCTCAATATCACAAAGGCTGATGAAATGTAGCAAAAAGTTAGGTAAAAACAGAAAGTATGAGGTCAGCTAAAAGCTACAAGTACTTTGTAGCAGAAGAGTCACCCAAAGCTAAAGGTTTTAAAGACTAGCTTTAATCTTAAAGTAGTTGAAATGGACTAGCTTAAAGGAGCAGAAAAGCAGCTAAAAACTGAAAATATGATGAGGCCAGCTAAAAGCTACAAGTACTTTGTAGCAGGAGTCACCCAAAGCTAAAGGTTCTAAAGACTAGCTTTAATCTTAAAGTAGTTGAAATGGACTAGCTAAAAGGAGCAGAAAAGCAGCTAAAAACTGAAAATATGATGAGGCCAGCTAAAAGCTACAAGTGCATAACAGTCACTAAAAGCTAAAAGTATCAAAACACTAGCTTCAAGCTAAAAATATTTTAACAGGCTAGCTAAACGGAGCAGAAAACTAGCTAAAACTAAAAGTATGATGGGGCCAGCTAAAAGCTACAAGTAGCAGAACAGTCACTAAAAGCTAAAAGTATAAAAACACTAGCTTCAAGCTAAAAGTATTTTTAAATGCTAACCAAAAGGAGCAGAAAAGTTGCAAAGTGTGCAGAAGTTATGATTGCAAAAATGTACAGAACAACAACAACAAAACTGAATCACAAATAAAAGTATTAAAAATTTAATAATTTTATTGTTGCTGTTTTATTTTAATTGATTGCATTTGTTTAAAATAGGACGCAACATGTTGATCAGTCATCTGACCCATCAAATGAGCGGACGCTTCCTCCGAACCACAAGCGGTCTGTTGTTTCTTCTTCCTTTAGGTTGATCCAGATGTTTAGTTGTTTCTGTGTCTGTGAAAGCAGAGCACCCAAAGATCCGAGTGAACTGGAGCTCCAGAACTTCCTCTGGTCTCACACGAGCCTGCTGAGAAGGAATGCTGAGGCTCATCCTTTCCTCTCACTTTGTAGAAGAGAGGGAAGACCTGTTCATTTTGGAAAGTATCCCTTAAACCTTTAGAAGCTGAAGTCATTGCCAAACCTTTGACCTGTCAATCTCTGCCTCTGATGTACACCCTGGCCTAAAGAAACATCTGACGGGATGCATGACAATTATGTATCGTTGAAGAAGAATGTGGGCTTCTTTTCTAAATTCCAGTCATTGTGACTCAGCTTCAGCTGAAGATGGATGGATGGATGGATGGATGGATGGATGGATGGATGGATGGATGGATGGATGGATGGATGGATAAACCTGTGGGTATGAGAGTCAGGGTCTTTAACGTCAGAAAATGGTTCCAATATTTTATATTTTGTTTTATGAACTGTAGAAAGAGTAGAAGAGAAAACCAAGATAAAAAGAAATGTTAAAGGTATGTTAATCATTAGGATCACCATGGTAACCACACACCTGTGTCTCTCACTCCCTGACTGTGCAGAAGTAGCCAAATAAATGTAAATAAAAATGAAAAATCAGGGACTAAATAGCATGAATGTTGACTTGGCGTTCACACAGTTACACTCATTGTCTTGTCTTGTAATGCGTGTTAAAAATTACCATATTTTCTGGACTATAAGTCGCTCCGGAGTGAAGGTCGCATCAGTCAAAAAATGCCTCATGAAGAGGAAAAAACCATATATACATCACTTCGAAGTATAAGTCACAGAACCGGCCAAACTATGAAAAAAACGTGCGACTTATGGTCCGGAAAATACGGTGTTATTTTGAGATTCATAAACTAATATTTACTGCATTTAGACAACGGCTACATGCCTGAAACGAGTTCCAGTTCATTATCTGTGACATCGATCCACCCCTGACCTCCTAGCTGTTACCATGAACTTCTGTTTTCATCAATGGTATTGACTGCTGCTGCTTGTTTCCCTTTCCCTGCGCAGCGCCGCCGGAGTCCGATGATTTCGCTTTTTACCTTGAGGAATACAAGTTGTGCCTCGGGGTTGTGAACGGCTCTGCGGGCCTGGTGTCGTCCTGCGAGGAGCCCAACCAGCGCTGGAAGTGGGTGAGCCGGGGCCGCCTGTTCAACCTGGGCACGTCGCTGTGCGTGGGCGTGAACACCACCAACGCCACCTTCACCCTCAACAATTCCCCTCTGGCCCTGTACACGTGTGACCGAGAGCCCCCCCGGGTGCAGGGGACCTGGAACTGCGCTGATGTTCTGGATAAACTCAACAGCTTGAACCAGTTACCGTCACTCCAGAACTTGTCTTTCACCTCCTCCGCTCTGAAAGTTTACGGGGACAATCAGGACCTGTGCTCCAAAACATATCAAGGTGGGCCTGACGTCAGTCAAACATGTTTTGATTCACATGTTCATCATTATATTTATCCATTTTTATGTCATATTTGTGACCGATATCTTCATTAAAGAGTTGGGGGGGGAGGGGGGGGCATCAGATTTGGTTTAGACTGCAGGGATTTTCATAAAATAGAAATATGAAAATGTTAACACTGGCAGAGATGTTCTGTCTCTGTTACAAGTTACTACAGCAGCTCAGGAGGGACATTCAATTCATTTATTTATTTCTGTAGCACTTTACACAACCACCATGATGGTGAACAAATTGCTTAACAAAAACAGCAATTAAAATGACAAGTTAAAAGCAAGAAACAAAACAATAAAATAACAAAAAGAGTCAGAAATCACATACCAAACACACAACAGCCAGGTTTTCCCCACACTGAAAACTCTGGAAACAAGAGTGTAAAACATGATCTCATCATCTTTTCATTGCAGTTCACAATTTGTGCCACTAGATGTCAGTATATTTCCCACGATGGGCCTTTTTAATGATTTTTACTGACCGTTGAAGGTGAAATGGTGAAAATAACCTCTAATAACTAATCAACTTGTGTAGTCAGCTCAATTTAAGATGGCTGGGACAGCTAAGTAACATAATCAATGACAAAATTGGTTATAACATGGTCAGTTTAGCAAATACTGAGGTAAAATTTGGTCTGAGCTTCCTCATCAGAACCATACTTGCTGCCGTACACTTCACACCACCGTATAAGTCGTATCAGTCCAAATATGTCTAATAAAGTGGACAAAAACATAAATATATCGCATCTATTGTGCATCACCACTGACTACCTGGAAATTTGGGCCAGTGTTGTGCCAAAAATCGATGGGCTGCCAAAAGGCGGCTGCGAGAGCGTGCACGGGAGGACTTTAACAAGAATTTAACAAGATTAACAATTAAAAACAATTATTTGTTTGTTCAAAATTATAGCAAAGGTGTGTCTCAGTTGAACTCTTCCTTAATAAATGCACTTTAATGGTCAAATCAGCTGCATTTCGCCACCCAGGCCGGTACTTTTATCTATTGATGAGACATTTGGCTTGCCATATGTGTCGACTGCCCTCTAGTGTCTGAAAATGGTAGTGTTCAATATTTTCCATGTCAGAATGAATGAAATCGTCACATCTCAGCCAAAAATTGGTTGTAAATATGGAGGGAATAGAACATAAATAGTTTGCTTCGCTGTATAAGTCGCAGTACTTTATGCAAAAAGGTGCGACTTATACGACAAAAAATACAGTACTTACTCTAAGCACTAATAGATTACCGGTATGTAAGGTCGGTAGATTTTTAGATACTTAGCTGTCCCAGCCATCTTAAATAGAGCTGACTACACAAGTATGTAAGGTCGGTAGATTTTGTGGTTGTAACTGAGGTTGCGCACATTTGTTAATTTCAAGGTTGACCAAAACCATTATACCTCTGTCATTTTTCTTATTGTAAGATTATTATAGTCTAAAACTCTGGCATGAAGGGCTAGGCCTTTAATTGGCCAAATAATTACTTTTTTTTTTTTTTAAGTTTCTCCCTCTTTTTTTTTTTTGGTTTTTGGTCAAAAACATTTATTGCACTTCCTCCCAATGGGAATTAAACATTCATTAACAGTTTCAGATGGTTTCATTACACAGTTTTAAAACAAATAAGTCCAGCTTCTCATGCTTTAATTGAACACCCCCTCTGTACGAGTGGATAAATAAACCTCCTGAGGCGAACTCTTGAATCAATAACTGCAGAGCCTCTTTTTTGGCAGGAGAAACCAAACAACCGAGTCCAGTAGCTGCGGATTAAACGGGCACAATGATCAGGAGGCTTCTTCCTCCTGAAGCTTCAGCTTGCAAATTTCATGACTCTTCATCTCGAGGATTTCCTTTAGTCAATCGTAGAATGACATGAATGAAGACCCAGAAACCAACGCAGGCCCGTCTGCTTCCATCAAACAGAAGGCCGACGGTTTGTTCCCCAGCAGTTTGCAGAGGTCTGCAGATGTGTTGGACATTTTCCCAGAGACACATGTGACCACGCAGCGACCCAGTGAGCCGCCCCTTCCCGTGTGTTTCTGCCTCTGTGTGGTACGCTCGCTCGCCGCAGCCGTTGCCACAGCTGGATCCCATCAGAAGGGTAAAGAAGAATGCTGCGTTCACGGGAAGTTGGAGGACAAGTGACGGGCGGCCGGCGAGAACCGGCCTGCGTCTGTAAACATCCCTAAACACACGCAGCGATCCTCGCCCCTCGACCTCATTTGTTTTTGCTGAAAACTTTTAGTTTGGATTTAGTCCAAGCGCCGTCGTCTGAAGCCTCCTTGCAGATTTTAACCGTCACGGTTGTTTGTAACAAACCGCAGCGTTTGTTAAAAACCAAAACCCCCTGTTTGCTTTTCTCATCATCACTTCTCTCCTTCGGCTTTCATGTGGCAGAACAAACTGGGATCTGTGACTTTCAGCCACTAATCTTTCTTTGTGAAGTTGTCCCACTGCCGGAGAACGCCTCCGACCTCACTCAGCTCCAGTCAGAGGTGGAATTCAGGGGGTGGGGGCTTCACCAATCTTTCCTCACTCGTTTAACAGCTCTACCCTTCTTTTTATTGGTCCTACTGGTTTTGGTGCGCTCCAGCCTCCTGCTCTCACTCTGTTGCACGTTTGTTCCCTCTGTACCACACTTGTGAAACGTAGACACTAAAACTATAGTGTCTTCTCTCGAGGTTTACTTCTTCGTGAGTCTACGTTGAACCTTTTGTTTCATGGGAGTTGAATGTTTCAGGATCAAAGAGGTTTATTTTTACAAAAACCCTGTTTTCACTGTAACATCATCCTCAGCACGTGTTGGCACCTGAGCAAACACATGTGGACACATGCATTAGTACCCTGTCTTTAACGAACAAGACACACAAAGTACTGTACACTAAATTAACTTGAAACTGACAAATGTATTGAAACTAATAAGAACCCAGGACAAAGACGTCAGAGGTGAACTCCAAGGTCAAAGTTCATCAGTGTCAGATCGCACCATCGGTCGATGTTTGAGGCAACATGGACTTAATGGAAGACTTGGAGCTTTTTGGGAAACACTCACATCAGACGCAAAAAAAATTAAACGTGGAAATGCAGTGTGAATGTATATTGCTGAAGAACGTGCTGAAAAACAGCTGAAATGAGCTAAAACATGCTGAAATGTAGCTGAAGTGGAAGAACAAGCCTAAATGAGCAGAAAAAAGCAGAAATAACACAGATTTGCCTAATGGGTTTAAAAAGCTGAAATTAGCAAAAACGTGCTGAAATGTACGATAGCTGAAAATGCAGAAAGAAGCTTAAACTGCCAGAAAGAAGTGAAACGAGTTGAAATGAGCTAAAAAAATAAAAAATAAATTTTGAATTAGCTGAAAAAGCTAAATTTTGCACAAAAACAGCTAAATAGTAGCTGAAACAGTAGAAAAATCTGAAAGGAGCATAACAAGCTGAAATTATCATAAAGATAGCTGAGAAGGTAGAAAAAGCTTAAATTAGCAGAAGCAAATAGAGAAAACACATGTAGCAGAAATTAGCACAAAAAAGTGAAAATTATCTGAAAAAAGTAAAATTTGCAACAACAAAAATGCTGAAAGTAGCTAAGAGAGCAGAAAGAAGCTAAAATTATCAAAAGGAAGTGGAGAGAGTACAGTTTTGCTGAATTACACTAAAAAAATGTTGAAATTAGGACAAAAAATGTGGAATTAGCTAAAAAAGCTCAACTTAAAACTTGGAAACAGCTAAATAGTAGCTGAAATATCAGAAAAAGTTGAAACTTGCAGGAAAAAGTTAGATGAAGCAGAAACGTTTTAGTTAGCTGAATGAATTTGAAAGGACCACAAAACAACAACAACAACAAAAACCCGCTGAAATTAGCCAAAAGTAGCTGAAAAAATGTTTAAATTTGTACAAGAAAGCCGAAAGAAGCTAAAGCAGAACAAAATGTGAAAAAGTTGTAAACAGATCTAAAGATCTGAAGGGTGTAAAAATGAGATCAATTCACTTTCTATGAGGAAAAAAGTGGCAGAAAAGGCTAAATATTTCAAAAAGCTAAAGTTGCACCAGGATTGTCCTGAAAGAGCTGAACATTTTATGCATAGCTTGAAAACTGGAGGCTGAGAATCGTGCTGAATAACCTACTGAAGAAAACTGGATCGCAATAATGTGAATGCTTCATTCACACACTTACACACACTTACACACACTTACACACACTTACACACACTTACACACACTTACACACACTTACACACACTTGCAGTGGAACATGGAGGAGGCTCGGGGTTCTGGAGCCTCTTTGCTGCATCTGAATCTGTGCAGGGTTCAGTGAAATCTCAAGAAGATCAAGGTGCTCTGCAGCAAAACGTGCAGAACGCTCTGTCACAGGTCACGTCCTCCAACAGGACAATGGCCCAAAACCTGCAGCTAAAAACACCCAAGAATGGTTCCGAACAAGACGTCGGACTGTTCTGAAGGGACCCTCTGAGCCCTGATCCAAATCCTGCTGAACATCTGTGGAAGGAGCAGAAACATCTGGAGAAGGAATCCTTCAAACCTGAGACATCTGGAGCCGTTTGCTCACGAAGAGTGGCTCCACATACCTGTGGAGAGGAGCAGGAACCTCGTTGTTGTTATGGTTTTTGTCATCTCGAGTCATCTCGAGTCATTTCGAGTCATCTCGAGTCATCTCAGCGACCTTTGTGGGGGTTTTCTTCGTGTGGTTTTCTTTGTCCACTTCTTACACATCAGTTCAGGTCAGGACTGTTTAAAATCCCACATTTGAATAAAAAAAAAAAAAAACTATTTCTCATGTAGGCATTTTTCTGTTTGCTCTCCAGAGCTCTACACCATCCAGGGGAACTCTAATGGCCGACCCTGCTACCTGCCCTTTATGTACAAGGGCCAGTGGTTCCATAACTGCACAAGCATCGGGCGCGACGACGGGCATCTTTGGTGTGCCACCACCTACAACTACGACCGAGACCAACGCTGGGGATTCTGTCCTGTTAAAAGTAAACTCATCAGAACTTCCCGTCTTCTGGCAAATATGCTCCTGCTACTGACTCTTCACTCCTTTTCTGTCAGGCAGCAGCTGTGAGACGTTCTGGGATACCGACCCGCTGACGGACAGCTGCTACCAGTTCAACTTTGGGGCCACCTTGTCATGGAGCGAGGCTCGGATCAGCTGCCAGCAGCAAGAGGCAGACCTGCTCAGCATCTCCAAGCTGCACGAGCAGACGTACATCAACGGTAACCTCAGATCACGCTCGTGTTTATCCCCTGAAGAAAAGTCACTGTTTCAAACAGGTTTCCTCCCACAGACCAAAAACATGTATGTTAGACTGACGGGTGACTCTAAACTGTCCCTGGGTGAGAGAGAGGGCGGATGGTTGTTTGTCTCCTTGTGTCCTCTAGAGGGAGGGAGGGAGGGCGGGAGGGAGAGAGGGATGGATGGATGGATGCATGCATGGATGGATGGATGGATGCATGGATGGATGGATGAATAAGTGTTGTGTCCCATTGAGGAAATGTAAACAGGTTCATTTAAAATATAAACATATCAAAGTCCAATTTCAAAATTTAATTATGTCAAATGCCATCCATCCATCCATTCATTCATCCATCCATTCATCCATCCATACAGTCAGCGTCAGAGATTCTTTATTGTCATTCCACTCCATGTGGTGGAATGAAATTATGTTCACAGGGTCCCAGTTACATCCAACAATAAAATATAAAAGAAAAACAGTGATAACATTTAAGATATAAACTAAGAAAAACATCAGCTAAAAATACACTAAGCACTAATAGCATCCATCCATCCATCCATCAGACATCCATCCATCATTCATCCATCAGATATCCATCCATTCATCCATCCATGCACCTTCCATCTACCCATCCAGCCATTCATTTTTCCATCCGTGCATCCATTCATCCATCCATCCATGCATCAATGCATCCTTCCATCCATCCATGTGTTCATCCATCCATGCATCCATCCATCCATACATCCATCCATCAGTCCCATAAATGCAGTGCTCATTAATAATAAGTATTTGTTGATGTACAGATCAGCATTAAAAGAAGAATAAAATAATTTAATTTTTTTATTTATTTATTTATTTTTTTTTTCTCATAGTGCTTCATCTCAGAATTGAAATTTCTGGTTTCCTTCACAATGTTTAAAACATTTCTGGAGCATTTTGACTTTGTTTTCTTGAACATTTAGCAGGTCTCCCTATATTTTTTAAGTAGTTCAAAAGCTGTAGTCTATGACCTCATCATGCGTACGTGAAAGATGAATTATATTTTTTAGATGCACTTATCAGTTTGTAGGAGCCTCCTGGTGACTGAGCTGTCACCACAACACTAAGACGCCCTGAGAGGAGGTTGCCTGTCACATTTCTCTGACACGTTTGACAAGTTTGGTCAACAGCAGGTGTGACCTTTGAAGATTATAAACAAACTGTGTCTTTACAAATTTATTTAAAAAAATTAAACGCCTGTCGAAGGTGCAAGTATAGAGTTCATCTGTCCGTGAACTTTCTCTTGTCTCGCCTTTAACTTCTAACCCGCTCAAGATAATTTAACGAAGCATCAAACACATATTGCATCATCACTAGACGGAGTGTTGCGTAATATTTTCATCACCTCAGCTCTAAGGTCAAGGTCACAAATCAAGGTCAAGTATTATACAGGTCTTTGCTTGTACTGCCCCTAACGTCTGATCCACTCAAGATAATTTAACTAAACATCATATACATGCACGCCATCATTAGACAGAGTGTCGCATAATATTTTCATCCCTCCAGCTCTAAGTTCAAGGTCACTAATCAAGGTCAAATATCATACAGGTCTTTTCTTGCGTGGGCCATTGCTACAGATTGTTGTATTAAAGTTTGTCCATGGGCGTAAAATGTGCTGCATACTCTACTCTTGTCTGTTTAAATACAAAATACAAAAAATATGATTTGAAATCACTTAAGGAACTTGTTTTCTTGCTGTTTCAGGTATACTGAATGCTTACAGCTCTGCGCTGTGGATTGGCCTCAATGACCTGGACCTCAGTGGAGGCTGGCAGTGGTCCGACTCTTCACCACTCAAGTATCTAAACTGGGAACCAGGTTAGCCTCAGAACCAGTGACGCGCAGAATAACCTGAAATAAAAGCTGTGCAACCACAAAGTTTTATCTCAGAGAACACGTGGAGAGTTATCTGAGCCCCGGGATCTTTGCTCATCTGTTTTCTTTATTCAACCGTAGAGCAGCCGAATCTTGAGGAGGAGGAGAACTGCGTTGTGGTCAGGTCCGAGTCAGCCGGTCGTTGGCAGAACCGCGATTGTTCTGACGCTCTGCCTTACGCCTGTAAGAAAAGGCCCAACGCCACTCTGGACCCCTTCACCACCGGTGCGTTAAGAAAGCCTTTAAAAAAGTCTGATGGACCAAAGCCGTCCGTTCCAGCGCCGGTGCTCGGCTGACGTTTGGAAGCTAACGGTTTCAACGTGTCTACAGATTCGTGGGCAGATGATCACAAGTATGAGTGCGATGTGGGCTGGCAGGCCTTCCAGGCTGGATGCTACAAGCTCAGCTCAGAGAAGAATGATTGGAACGCAGCTCAGAAAGCCTGCCAGAAGACCGAGGCCAACCTGGTCAGCATCCACACGCTACCTGAGCTGGAGTTCATCATACGCAACCTGAAGAAAGGTCTGTCTTGAATTAGTACTGGCTCCAGTCTGTGCACAGCTTTCTCACAATTTGTTTTTTAGTGCTCGACTTCATGTGGGTGTAGACCGATTCAACATCCACGCTACTGTTTATTTATAATTTTATGATCTTTTGTTGTCTTCTAACTAAAGCTGCAGACTTTGTGCCATTTTAGCCGTTCATGCATCAAGTTGTTCAGCTCATTCTGGAGAGAAGGAACTTTTCATTCAAGATGGTTAATTTTATTTAGATAGAAATGCACTGAGCTCTTTTCAATTATTTGGAAAATCTGCTTCTACCTAGTTGTGTTTTCTTTTGTTTCTTTTAGCTTTTAGCATTTGGTTTGTAGCAAGAGTTCTGCTTTTAGTTTTGAAACCTGTTTCAGTTCCGTCCATCCATTACGAGATGCGGGGGGGGGGGGGGGGGGGTTCGCAAACCATAAATTT
>JARVGV010000412.1:30275992-30288005 GCA_031762435.1 Hypsolebias longignatus
ATTGTATTTTGTGTATGTTTCTTTTCATATAATATGTACAACTTTTGTGTTTCTCAGTGAAATTTGAGAAAGTGGCAAACATTAGAGTCAAAGACCAGAATGTATGACCTGAATTCTTTGCTTTCAACTTCTTGGTCCCCAAATGTTCAGCCTTTTCTCTGATTCCCTGCTTAAAGAAATCATCCGGGAAGAAAGCGGTGCTGGAGAACGTTCACTCACCTCACACATGGGGCAGGTCATAGCGACCTGAAATCTGCACACATCAAGTCTGGAGCAGCGGTGGACCTGACCTCCTTATCTCCACTTGGCAATACAGTACAACGCAACTTGCAGAAGTTAGAAGGTCAGAAAGTTTGACTTTTTGCTGGAAATAATATTTAAAAAATCTGACACATTTAGAAAGATCTGACTTTACTTGATTTCTATTTTAAAAGAGTTTATGTTGCTGAAACGATTCACCACTGGATCATATTTGTGCTAACAGACTTCCTGAATCCTGCACGGTAAATCTCAGCTGGTATTACTTCTGATGAATCTTGTTGATTTGCAAAGAATGCAAAAAGGTTGCCTTTTCACCTACAGAAGAAAACCTACATGGTTATGGATCACATGCTGGATTAAAATCTTCTTTAGTTTAGGAGGAAAACACACTAAATAATCCATTCTATTCCTTTGAGTTCATTCTGATTTGCTTATTTATTTGGGAGGTGGGGTTGTTTCACACTTATATTGCAGTATTTTAACCTTACCTATAAAGAACATCTCAGTCTCACTCTCGTTCAGAGCTTCAAAACAAACACTTGTATTTGGAAGGTGACAAAAGGCTGGTGCTGGTGAACCCAGTGGTGCAGGCAGGCAAGGACTCAGGATGGATTTATAAAATCAAGAGTTTATTAACAAAACAAAAGAGCTGACAGGGCAGCAAAACAAACATAGAATGATCAGGGGGTACCAGTGAACAGAAGACAATGCCAGGATGAGGAGTAAGAGAAACACAAAGGCTTGAATACAGGAAACACCAATTGGACAAAGTGGAGGCACCTGTGAGTAATCACAGATGCCAAAGAAAGAGAGAGGATGCAAGGCATAAACATGACACAGGATGAAGCTAGATACTAAATGAACACAAACTCTATAAAGATAGAAACAGAGGATCAGGGGAATGCAGAAAAAAACACAACACCAGATAGGGCTGGACAGCAGAGACATAACCACAACTCCTACAGAAGGTGGGTGGGAGCTCGAGAAATATCAAACTAAAGACGAAAACGAGAGATTGTGACAAATCAAGGCATCTGTGGTGCCAGTGGCTGTGACTTCTGAACCTGAAGTGTGATAAACAGATCCCTCGAACAACCTCAAAGATCTCTGTCCAGAAGAGCACAGTCCTAGATACAACTAAGGGATTGTGCAGAACATTTAAGTTTTTAGGCCTCTGGTAGAGGACTCTAGTTTGAATGGAGGTGGAACCTCCCATGTGGAAAAAAAGGGGCAAGAAAAACAATATGTGAAACCATGCTGCTTGTCAAATTTTCTTTCACATTTACGGTTGTACTTTCAAGCAAGAGTTTTCTATCCATCCATCCATCCATTCATTATCTTTTACCCATTTCTTCTTTTTCGTGTCACTGGTGCCTATATTCAGCAGTCACTGTGCGAGAGATGGGGGACACCCCGGACACGTCTCAGTCCATCACAGGGACACAGAGACATAGAGACAAACAACCACTGTCTCACTCACGCCTACAGACAATTTAGAGTTACCACTCAGCCAAACGTGCATGTTTTTGGTCTGTGGGAGGAAACTGGAGTACCCGGAGAAAACCCACGCATGCACAGAGAGAGCAGGCAAACTCCACCCAGAATGGCACCCCAGGCTGGGATTTGATCCGGCGACCTTCTCGCTGTGTGGCAGCAGCTCTACCAACTATGCCACCATGCCGCCCTGAGTCTTCTACCAAAAGCCTAAAAACTTTAAAGTTCTACAGAATATCTGCTGGGTTCACAGCCTGGACGGCTCTGATGACCACTGAGGCTTAGCAGCAACTTCTCTATTTCTCCCTTCAGCCCTCAACCTTTCTCAAGACTCTCATGTTCCTTCTTCTGAACATTGCAATTGCATTGGATCACTTCATCTATCACCACTTCCGTTGTCGGTGGTTTGTCGACCATCACAAAGTGTGGTTGGTTAGCCAGCTGCTGTTTTTCAGTCAGGAAAGCCACGGCCATTCTCCATCAACCCTGGATGAGTTTCTTACTTTTACTGCAGGACCTCCAGCTTGAACTCAGCACAGATGTTCCTCCACATCATTCTAGGCACTTGGATGTGGCAGGAGGTTGGAGCAGTGGTTCTGCTGCACAATGTTACTGTGGAAGATTGGTGCTTCATTCCCATGCATAATGAAAGAGAGGCACAGAAATGATGCCACACCTGTGCAGACATCACCTGAAGTATCAAGGATTATGTCAGATATTTGAAAAAACAAACAAACAGGTAATCTGATTTTAAAAATAAATTACTTAAAACATTCATGGATGAGGGAACTTCACTCTTCATTTATTCACCTCTGTAATAATTGGCATTTTGGAGGCGAGTTATGATTTGGTATCTTGCTTCAAGTCGTCATCGACACATGAAAGACTTGGGAGCTGGAAGAAGTTATTTTACTATTGAACCACAGGTTACTCTACAGTGGATCCAGTTTGTATATTCATACAGATTTAAGAACAGAATTTGTTTCCGTCCGTTTAGATTTTTATGAATTTGATCATGTCCATTTCACTAAAAGAGTCAACAGGAAAAGTAAATCGAACAAGAATAGAAAAACATTGCAGAACTATATATTGTTAGACACATGAGTAAAGTTTTCAGGCTCCCTTGCTCATTAGATGGTCCCTGATAATCTAATCAGTTAGTCCAGGCTGCACATTGTATTCTGCAAAGTGACCTTTGACCTCAGTTTTTTTATTTAGCGTTGCTTTTATATGTTTGCTCTGCTTCAGTGAGTACAAGTTGATGAGTTCTTTCAACCGTGAAAGCATGTAAATTGAGTCAAGCATGTGTTTTGCGTCCGTATGTTTGTGGAGAGAGTGAGAAAAACACAAACGTGTTCGGCTGTGAACTAATCAAAAAGTTTGAGTCAAGTCCAGGATCTCCATCCAACTGTGGAAAGGCAGGAAAAAATGAGGTTGGACTCATAAATAAACGCTCAAGAAAATCAGTTATTGGTAAAGTAATAGAGATGGACATTGTTTGGAAGCTTCAGCTGTTTAGCTAATTGCAGATCTACGAGCAGCGTTGGTTCTCATTTACATGCAAATTCAAAACAGGCCCACAGAGCTGTTTTTGGCCACGCTTCTGTTTGACTGCAGGCTGCAGAGCAAAGAGGACAGATCGACAAACACATGGACACTGAAGGGAGAGAAGAAGAGTTGACCGTTTGGAAAGTGATGAGCAGAGACTGAGGCAGAGACACAGTAGATCTGAGGCGGTGTGTGGATGACGAGGACGCCTTTGTCCCATGACAAGCTCCAGACCAATAAATAAAAGAAGGTGCTGCTCCATCCTGCAGGTTAAACCTCGGATTGCTGCAACAGATTGCCTGACAGTTGCCAGTGTCCTCGGGGCAACTTCCCCGTTGAGTTCAAGGACTCTCACACTGATGTGCACAGATGCTGCAGCGCCTCAAACTGTGATCTATGAGCATTACTGGCACTTTGTGTCACTAATTCATAAAGACAGCTGGGGACAGTAGGAGCAGGTCCCTTGTGCTCTGACAGCTTCCAGACAGCAGGTCAGCTGATCGAACCAGGAAAGAAAACAGGTAATAGAGCAACAAAGAAAAAGTTTATTTTTGTAAAGCAAGGGAGGGGTTTCTTACGTGGCCCTAAGGTGTAAATGAACATTTGAAAAAACAGAATTACATTGTCAAACTGGAAGTGGTGGTGGTGGGGGGGGGGGGGGGCGTCTTTGTTTTTTACTGTATTAACAATATAAAACAGAATAATGTACAGTACACACACAAAGGTACAGTTATCAGGCTAGCCTTTAGCCTGTAGAAATGGAGAGCTATGTTTTGTTCAAGCTCTAACTCTTGTCCTGCCGAGTCTTTCCAGCATCAAATCTTCTTCTTTAAGCTTGAACAAAACATAGTCTCAATTTCTACAGGCTAAAGGCTAGCCTGCTAACTTTAGCTCCGTTGTGTGGGTACTGTTCTGTTGTTCTGTTTTATGTTGTTAGTAAAAGTGTTTTTTAAATTTTTTTTATACACACACACACACAAAAAAAAAAAAAAACACTCTTCCGGTTTGGCTTAATGTAATTCCCGTTTTTTCAAATGTGATTCCCTTTTTTCATATATGATTCCAGCCACTTCCCCTTTGGCCACTTCTGTTTTGGCCACTTCCGCTTTTGCTTAATGCATTTCCATTTTTTCCCCTTCCAAATGTAATTACGTTTTTTTCAACTGTAATTCCGTTTTTTGTTTGTTTGTTTGTTTTTTAATGTTCATATACACCTTAGGGCCACCATGATTTCTGATGCTAGTAACAATTTAGTCTTCAATCTCTTGGATCCAAACTATGGGAAGTAGGAGTGTAGAGGGTGCAGCACCCCCACCCCACCCCCCTCCACCCGATGCATGCAAGAAGACATGCATGTCTGAATACACAGACAAATAAGCAGTTTAACATGGGAGGGGAGTTTTAAATGAATTGATGAATAAAATAACTACAAATGTGTCTAAGATAAAGCCTGGCCTCTTCTTCTGTACCTGGTTCTGAATATCAATCTTTGTCTGATTATATCAATCAGCCTCAGAGATGATATCACATACGAGCGATTCAACCAATTCCCATTTCATGAATATACATTTACTCTTTCAATCATCTCCAGCCTGGTTAGGGAGGAAACATTTGCGTCTAGAAATCCGTGCATTTCACTTCTACTGTACAGCACGGTTGAAATATAATTAATGATGAGACGTGTTTGCTGGAGAAATTACCCACTATTTTACCTACAGCATTGACTAATGAGTGGGCTTAAATGAGAAAAGGAGACAGAAGAACATGTTCTTGTGTGTTTTAATTGCCAGTGTGTGTTCAGATAATTTCAGTTAAAGCTGGTAAACAATGGAGCTGAAACCAGATTTAGACCAAACACTCTGCTGCAAGCCTCTCTCTCACTTTGCGTTTTGTGAAATAAACATGGTGCTACTTGAAGCTGCAGACCCAAGGAAGGAAAGCAACTGACTGATATACAATTAATGTGACTTGGCAGCAAAGCAGACTGGTGTCTTTGGTCAATCTCTCAAAGTCCTCGCCTCCACACACTCAAATGTGCAGGCATGCAGACACAAGGCGGGAGGAATATCAATAAAATCCACATGGCTCGTCGCCACATATTCCCTCCTGCTCTCCTCCTGTTGACAGATTCCTCCTCTCTCCTCCTGCTGAACTACAGGCTGTCCTAATTCACACACCCTCCTGAGAAACCATCAAAGTGGGCACCTTTAATATTCCACATCGTTCTCCTACTTCGCTTCTTCACTCTTGTTTGCACACGTTTTCATGTGGAATGCTCGAATCAGAAGTGGTTGAGTAAAAGAGTTTGCCACCAGAAGGTAAAACTAAATTTTTTAAAGATCTAATTGGGTTTGTTTCCAAATTCTGTTTTATGGTTTGCACGATTCTATCCAGTGGAAGCTTTTTTTTTTTTTTTTTTTTTGCAGTTTGAACTATGAAAAGTCTGGGCCTGACAGAGTCAGCATTTGAACAGCAAGGTCATTTCTTGTATTTTTAGCTACACAATAAAAAAAAAGAAAAACAAATTTTGACATCAATACACAATTGTGAGACAAATGTTAGTTGTTGTTTGTTTCAGCTATCTTGATTTACATCAACTCAAGCCTTCATGATATTACTAAACATTTCTATTGTCAAGTGCGGTACATGCACTTCTGTAGGGTTTAAGTTTATCATCATCAACAGACACCTGTCCATTACATGCATCAGTATTTTCAATCCTTGAAAAGTGGGTAGTTTCACCAAGAAATGGTAGATCTGAAAGAACAAGACGTCAGATACAAAGGACCAAAATGGGCGTCCTTTGAAGGGCGGACAAAATCATCCTTAGAAAGTAGATGAAGAGCTCCATCATCTAGGAGTAACTTGAAGTAGAGCTGCTGCTCTTCTGCATCAAATGGATGGATGGATGGATGGATGGATGGATGGATGGATGGATGGATGGATGGACCAACACATGGAAGAATGGACGGATGGATGGAAAGATGGATGGATGGATAGATAGATGGATGGATGGATGGATGATGAACGAATGGATGGATGGACCGACACATGGATGGATGGGTGGATTGATGGATTGATGAATGGACAGATGGATGAATTGATGGATGGATGGATGGATGATGAACGAATGGATGGATGGACCAACACATGGATGGATGGGTGGATTGATGGATTGATGAATGGACAGATGGATGAATTGATGGATGGATGGATGGATGGACAGACAGACAGATGGATGATGGATGGACAGACAGATGGATGGATGGACCGACGGATGAATGGATGGATGAATGGATGGATGGATGAACAGATGGATTGACAGATGGATGGATGATGGATGGATGGATGGATAGATGGATGGACGGACAGATGGATGGATGGATGAATAGATGGATGGATGAATAGATGGATGGATGGGCAGATGGATGGACAGATGGATGGATGGACAGATGGACGGATGGATGGATGGACAGATGGGTGGACCAGTTTTGTTTTGTAGGTATGTTTGAAGTGACGTTATAGCTTTCGATGATGGGTCTTTAAGGGCATAAGAAATGAAAGAGAGGACCCTTTGTGTTGCATGTTGGGTAATGTAGGCAGCAGGTTTCATGCAGCACCGCTGCAATTTTCTGATCATTTGCATCATGTATCATTAAATCAGAGCTACAGTTTTAAGTGTTAAACCAAAGCACATTTCCTTCTAGTTGCTTTTGACAAAAGATCCAAATAAACACGTCATTCTGAATCATGCACAGTATGAAACACACTCACACACAGAGAGACATACTTTTGTACTTTTATGGTCCAAGTCAGGCTACAGTGAGCACACTCGGCACATACAAGCACGTGCGGATCTCTGAATGGCTACAAAAACACATTCTGAACCAACAATCCAATATGTTCAGTCAGCGATAACAGATGATCTGAAGATAGGTACCACGCGGCGCCAGGAGGCGCCTGGCTCGCACATTTCAAGCAAAAAGAGAAGGCGCCAAAAAAGCATATCCAGGGACTGCCAATCTCCTCCAGTAATGGTAATACTGGAGACAAATGAAGGCAATAACCAGCGATGGGATTAGATCGCTTATAAAAATGTGTAAAGGGGACATTTAGGACATCTATCTTTTCCACAACGGTGCAGATGCGGCGGCGCTCTGACAGCCAACGTGAGACTCACTTTAATAGCTGAAATTTAGGAACATTACCGCTGCAATTTTAATGTTTCATTTAAATGCGTGTTTAAAAAGATATATTTAACAAAACTGACCTAAAAGGCTTTGTATTTCTTAAAGGAATACACGTCGGCTGCCACCAGGTCAGAGTTTTAACCAATATCCATGTTAGCGATCAGAGAACAACTCTCAGGTACTACCACAGAAACTTTAGTTCATTATTTGTAATCTTAAATACCGTATTTTCTGGCATAAAAGTTGCTTTGGCGTATAAGTCACATTTATTATAAAATTTATTTAATGGTCAAAACAGCTTCATTTTGTCTGGGCTGTGCGGCGCCATCCATCCATCCATCCATCCATCCATCCATCCATCCATCCATCCATCACGGCAGGAGCTGCTAGTGTTCCTCTACCTGCACCAGCTGAATGAAGTATCAGTCAAAAATTGCGTTATGAATATGAAATATATACAAGTCGGATTTAAGTCACAGGGCTGACAAATCTGTGCAAAAAAAATGTGACGTATACGCTGGAAATTATGGTAAGTTATAGCAATTTTTGTGTAGTAAATGTTAAAATATTGTGGAAAAGTTTGCACAGCGTTTATTGCTTGGAGTATGTGTTGAGGATGACTCTCAGCTACTACCACACCAACTTTGGCTCAAAATATGTAAAAGTGGCTGAGCCATATTTCTGTGTTTTTTACACTGAATTAGCTAATGAGCCAAGATTAAAAAGTCTGGCAGCCATTATAAATTAGGATAACTCCCAAAACCAACAAATACTTTCTCTCCAGTGGTTCATGAGATATTTTGCTAACAGACAGCCATCATTGTTGGCACTGTTCCTACAAACATTTTAAGAAAGCTCTTGCACCATGTGTAGCATTCACAGTTTGAGTTGTGACTGATGCTAACCACACAATGACTGCAGTCGTGGCTCTTTTTGTGTTTTCTAAGCGCAGTTGGCTGTGGCGGCCATTTTAAATTGGATTGACTCATAGATTAATTTGATGTGGCTGTAAATCCAGTGTTTACTTTGTGAAAGTTTCATTGAAATCCATCCACTTGCTCAATTTTGATTACAGAAAACACACTGAAAAAAAAAAAAAGATTGGTTTGTCTGAAAAAGGACTCCAGCCAAACAGTTTTCAACCATTAAATTTTACTGGCGCAACTTTTACAGCTTTAACTAATGCATTGTTTTATGATTTTTCAAAAAAAGTTCCCTCATATTTTTACACAAGCTTTAGATATCTGGAACTCTGTGAACCATCAGCACACCGTCTCCAGAAGTATCTGTAATTTATGAAATGCACTTGAGCTTTGAGAACTTTCTTCTCTAATATGAAGCGTGTTCTCACCTCGTGTGATTTGTTTTCTGTACGTGCCGTTACCTGCAGGAGGAATCAGATGCTCCAGAGCGTCTGTAATAGAACCATGTGCCCACAGCGGTGCGTTATCACACCTCCAAATATACATTTCCACCTCATTTAACTTCACAATGTGAACACCACTCACGTTATTTATTGCTGCAAAGAACATTAGCAAATATGTTTTGTTTTTTCAAGCTGTAAATTAAGCATTTCTGATCTGTTAGTTTTCATCTGGTAGATGGATGAGATGCATTTGTCATTTTACTCTTTTAAAAAAATAAAAAATCAAATTGTAAAAGGAAAAAGCAGTAGAAATCGCACAAACCTGAGCTGGTAAACTTTAAAAAAAAAAAAGAGAGAGAGAAGCTAAGTATAGATTTTAATATGAAGGCTGCATATTAATGTCCAACGTCTGATCTGGGTGTTGTTGTGAAAAGAAACCATCCTTATTGTAAATGAAAGCATTTTCTAAAAGAAAATATGAAGGTTTTGCCAACAACAACAACGAGTCTTCAAACAGAAGCCAACTGCACGTCTATTAGGGATAATGATTGGGACTAGATGGACACGGAGAGTTGAGATTAACCCCAGCAGGAAGCAGACACAAACAATTTAAACCAATAGAGCTAATACCGGTACGCAGACAAAAACAAATCTGTGGAATAATATTATTGCACTGAACTTTACGTGACTGGTGATGCTTTTGGATGATGAAGTTACTTTTATTTTTTGGTTTATTTGTTTAAAAAAACTGGCTTAACTTCCTCTTGCGATGTAATATGTTGCATTTTATTAATGTGACACTAAACCAATTTTGCGTGTTCTTTTGGGTGCCGCCAAATGCTCTTCCACATAAACATCATGGATCAGAAGAAACATGCTGCATGTTTTAAAATGTGTTGCTTCTTCACTTGGAGTTATCATTTTTGAAGAATTAAACTTTATTGTTGAAGCAGCAGAAGAAACTACATGCTCAATTGAAAAAAAAGGTACTGGAAATTCACTTTAATGTCCATTTCAGCTGTCACAACTCATGCATTCAAACTGCTGCATGAGTTCATCAGAGCTACATTCTGCCTGAAATTGTATCTTAATTTATGTGAATGCTCTTTATTTTTATGATTCAAGTCATTTAAAAACATTGTCCTCTTTGACAGCTACTGTACTTCAGAATACTTATGCTATTACCGCTATTGCTAATACTGCTATTCATAGGCGTCACATTAATTATATGTGATGGGGACGTGCCCCCCTCACATTTAAAAAATATTAATTTGGATCCCCCTACATTTACCATGAAATATTAGTACACCCATCACTGTTTCTATTGCTATGTGAATAGATCCATTCCACTAGATTAATAAGAGAATACCTGTACGCAAAACAGTAAAAGTCCAGTCCGGATTTTCCTGGTTACAACAACTCACGGCACCGTATGCAGTGTTTCTCCTCGGTCACTTGGCTTGCAGGATGCTCATCTCTTCAGAGATTTTTGTCGACGGGGTTGGGGGAGGAGGGGGAGACACTTCTGTGTCGCATGCTAACTTAGCGCTACATTAGTGCCAGCAGTTGACAGGATGCGTGAAAAAAGCGGAGCGTGCTCAATTCACACAAGGAGAGCTGTTGGTCAGGCTACTTCTTGTGCTGAGCTCTCTAAAATAGTTACTGAACCTGTCATGATCGGTGTCCTGTGCATGAGTGGAACCCAGTGGTGCAGGCAGGCAGACAGGACTCAGAGACATCATGAATAAGAATAAATAAAACACTTTAATAGTGCAAAACAAAAAATGCTGACATGGCAGCGGTACTCACAAAACCCAAGAATTCAGAACGATCGTGGAGACAGGAGACACCAGGGGAACACAGACGATGACCCGACAATGAACAACACACCGACACTGACTTATATACACACACAGTAATTAACCTAAATCACAAACACCTGGACACATAGACTGAGGAACCAGAAGGTGTAGGGATGGAGACTGACCAACAGAGGGAGACAGAACTAACCAAATGATTAAACTAACACAAAGCAGGATTGGAAACTAAAGAATGATTAAGCTAAACACAGGAGAACTGATAGCACTAACACAGAGAGGGGCTGAAGTAACTAACTGAGTAAAACAGAACTAAGAACTACCTAAATGATTAAGCACAGAACTAAATGATTAAACAAACAGAACAGGCAGGAGGCAACACAAGGAGAACAGACAAGGGCCAACAGAGGGAGCCATCCTTACACACTACTGACTGAAATGTTACATTTTTATACAATGTGTGTGTGTCTCTTCATTTAAAGGGTTTGAACTATATTTACAGACCAATGATCAGTAAAATGTTTAATACTTACTTTGATTAATTACTTTTTACAGTACTTATATAATCTCACATTGGATAAAGATAATCATACATGTTTGTAATTGAGACCTAAACAAACGTTTTTGATGAACCAGAACAAGTAAGACGCTGATGGAGAGGGCTTTTTCTTCCTTCCTTTGTTCTCTCAGCACATGGGCCATCCACACACAAATGGATTAAAACGTTGATTAAATAACACATTTGGATAAAACATATTTATCACCATAAAGTTAGATCACGACATTCCCAGTTAGATTACTACATTCACATAGCTATGCTTAAATATAGAACAATTAATCACATTAATAATAGCCATGAATAGTGCATCACTTAGACAAAGAAGGCTACAGAAAGCCATGATACTGTGGGCTCCTCGTGGCACAAACAATATTGTATATCAGGCTTATCAGTTCTTAAGGAATACAACAGACGGTTATATGAACTTCGTTGGCACGCAACTCAAACCTGCTCCTCAGTGGCTGCAACACGGTGCCACTCAGAGCAGAAGAAGGAAGAACACCAAATCCAGAACTTATCCGTCTGACCAGGGGCAAGACTTACAAAAAGTCTATAAATTAGCCTGGAGGACAGCATCATTCGAACATCATCACGAGACGAGACCAATTCAGGTTTGCTCATATATAAATATACAATATATACAGTGCAGTATACCTGTATATATATACTGTATACTGTATACACATATACAGGTAGTCCCGGAGTTACGAACGGGTTCCGGACCTAAGAACCGTTCGTAGGTCGATTCTGCCGTAACTCGGAGCCGAACGCGCGCCGA
>JARVGV010000412.1:30385781-30398626 GCA_031762435.1 Hypsolebias longignatus
AAAAAAAAAAAAAAAAAAAAACAAAAAAAAAAAAAAAAAAAAAAAACTACATCCATATGTTTGAATTTCAAGTCAACATCTTCATCACAAATCCGGTCTGTCATTTGGATTTGTTTCAAGCTGTTGGTGATCTGCATCCTCTAGTACCTCATTTGTGTCCTCAGAAGACAGACAGAAACACATCGCCACATGGGTCTGGTTCACATGTGCAGCATGTGAATTCCTCTGAAGTGGAGCGTTCATTTTACATTTGTGTGAAGACCATTGCACTGCAATCTGCTCAAAAGCTTCTAAAGCCTCTTTAAATTAGCAACAACAAAAAAAAATCCCAATGTAATCCCTTGAAGAACAGCATTCAGAATGTACAAAGTGATGAGAATGGCTATAGGTGGGACTTTAATGGGAGCTCACCTGCATCAAGAAAACTGGGGAACGTGAAGCTGACCAGCAGCTGTTGCACTATTGACCTAAAACCAAAAAAAAGTCCCAAATATTAAAATGAAAATTCAAACATGTGCAACTCAGAAGATTAGCTGCATCTCATATCAATTAAAAACTTAATAATGTGGTGTGGTCTTCAAATGCACGTTTACAGGACACACTGTAATGCAAGCTGGTGATGACATCAGGACAGTGAGACTGAGCATAAATCATCAGAAGATTTTGTGGAATCTTAACCGCTGCGGGAATAATCTATCTATTAAACAGATGCTGTACAGTACGGCTGTGCAGAGGAGCAAATCCTGGCCTGCTTTTCATTACAAACTGGGTGGAAGAATTTACAGTGCTGGCTTTAAAATGTATAAGTTTGTTCTTAGTTATTCAGGGGAAGAAAAAAAAGACTCACCAGGTTGCAGCTGTGGCCCACCATCCTAAATTCAGAATATCTGCTATTGTTGGCTAGAAGAGACATAAAAAAAGAAGATAGACCACATAAGGACAAATATTTGAATGCATTCTGTTTGTTTTTACAATGGCTGCACACAGTCCAGTTTGACCCGGCACAAACACCAACGGGCTCTGCCAATGACTTCATTAGTTTCTCTTCTTTGGGAGAAATCTGATCGAAATCCTCATCGGCAGACGCAAGAATAAACACGTAAACAAAAAAGCCAGTGAGCAAACACAAGAGCAGTGCAGGGTTTGAGTAAAACAACCCAAACATGCTGCTTTGATTACAGTTAGCATGCGAGGGCCTTGTTCGGAGGTGTACTTGCGCTACAGCTGATGGAGGATTGAGTCATCAAGGAGTTTTAACTAACCGTGTTAGAAGCCTCGCCGGCTGCTGACAGGCGCTCTGATCAAACGATAATGGAAGCTTTCATCCCAACTTGGTTAATCAACCATGTTGTACACATTTGAGTTCAAGCTGGGAAATTACGTGGTTTTGTCCATCAATGACAGGCTTGGGGTATAAATACTTTGGAATACTTTTGTCTTGATTTTTGGATATGAGCTTATTCCACACAATTTTGGGAAAAGTCTGGACAGTGTGTAAAATTAAAATATGAATTGAATGCAATGATTTGCAAAGCTATAACCCATTTTGTATTCACAATGAAGCATAAACGTATTACATTTACCAAGAAATTGTACCATTTATTTAAAAAAAAGTTCCCTACAGTTCATTGTATCAAAGGAGTAAAATAATTTATAGAAATTTCTGCGAACCTCTTTAGAGGTTAAGGACGATGCTGAAAGTAAATTCTGCATGCCGGTGATCTTCAGGCCCACAGGTCATTAAAAACAGGTCTGATTCTGTTATGAACATCACTGCGTGGGCTCAGGAACGCCTCCACAAATCATGGTCTGTAAACACAGCTCACCGTGTCATGCACAAATGCAGGTTAAAAACCCTACTATGCAAAGAATAAGTCATATGTGAAGACCATCCAGAAATGCAGCCACCTACTTTGGGCCAAAGTCATTTCAAATGGACTGTGGGAAAATGGAAAATGGTTCTGTAGCCAAATAAATCAACTTTAAAATTCTATTTGGAAACCTTGGATGCTACAACCTCCACACTAAATAAGAGAGGGACCATCCAGCCTGTTATCAGTGCACAGTGCCTCTCTGTCTGGCACAAGCATCTTACACATCCATTTGTTACATGTCTGGAGGACTGTGCATCATTATCCCTCTTATTCGTTTTTCTTTAGGCGCAGAATGCAGGCTGGTGCCAACTTGGAGTTTGAACTTGAATTGGTTGGAGAGTTATGGACTGTACTTATTGTATACAGCACCTTTCTATCTTATCAAGACACTCAAAATCACTTTACACTACAATCTGTGCCCTCACTTACCCAGTCATACAGCACTCTACTGTCTGTACTGGCGGCCGTGGTGCAGTGGTAGTGGCAGCCAACCCCCGATCGGAAGGTTGGAGGTTCGAATCCCAAGTTCCCACAACATGTGTCGTTGTGTCCCTGGGCAAGACACTTAACCCCGAGTTGCTCCCGGTGGGACTGGGTGGCGCCTTGCATGGCAGCCTACCGGTGTATGAATGTGTGTGTGAATGGGTGGATGGCTGGTGCTGTAAAGCGCTTTGGGGCCCCTCATAGGAGGCTGGAAAGTGCTATATAAGTAAGCTCCACTTACCAAGCTCCATTTACATTATGGTACTTCTTCCAGATATCTAACTGTTAACAATGATGTGCCACAAGGCTCAGTCCACCCGCTTCACAATCTATAAGTAATGTATGTCAGATCATCCCTGATGCATCCTTACATTTCTATGCTGATGATACAGTTGTTTTTTGTCGAGCTAAAAACAGTTGCTAAGGTTTTCCAGCTTTTACAGTCTGCTTTCGACATCATCCAGTCAGATTTGTTCCATCTCAAACTTGTACTAAATGCTAATAAAACCAAAGGGATGTTGTTTTCAAACAGGAAGTCAGTCCCAGCAGTCCTTCCTTCTATTTTATCTTCAAATGGTGTCCCTATTGAGTTTGTGGATTCTTACAAATACTTGGGTATTTTGATCGGAGACACGTTCTGAACTGCACAATGTGACAGTTGGGGTGTACACACATCTGTGCCATGCGCTGTTTGTACCAACAGTTTTCGAGTAGGGGCGGGGGTTCAGCGTGAAGAAAAAGCCTTTAACATTTTAGCTCGTGCTCCCACCGAAGCTGCTCGTGCTCCTGCATTGCGAGCCGCTATATTAGCCTTACGTCAGTGCCGACATGTGGTTTGGGTGGGGTTCAGTAGACAGGGCGCTCAGTTTTGTTGACGGGGCAGGGCGCCCCGCTTGTATAATGGTAGGGGAAACACTGGATGGATAGATGGATGGACGGACGTTTACTAGACTGATTAGTGAGTAAAATTGATGGCCAATTCTCATAAAATATTAAAAAAAACAACATTGATTTAATAAAACAAACTAGAGGCTAGATCAAGGGTCTGCAACATTTACAATCAAAAGAGCCATTTTACGCCTTCACTCACTAAATTAAAAGTGTTCAGAGCCGCAACATGCTACAACTGTGGTTATCACCTGGTGGCCCATGGGCCACTTTAGCTTTGTTGGAAGGGACTTTTGTGGCCACTAGGGGTGACATTATAAAAATAAAATAATTTATATTTCTACAAATTAAGGCAAATTAATAAAAACAGATTATTTTAAAGAGAGGGTTTGTTAATTAATAAAAACTATGAACTATACAAACCTATGCTGGTGAAGATTCTCAGTCATCCAGGACATGATAAAATCAAAAAAGGTTCAATACAGAAACAACAAATAAAGTCCAGTTGTTTCTGTATTGAACCTTTTTTGATTATACAAACCTAGTTTTGTTTTTTTGGTGGAAAAATTAATTAAGTACTGTATAGAAATAAAGCATAAAGTTAAAGTTTTACTCCTTGTACTTGTTCCAATATCCACATATTTGCCAATAAAATGACAAAAAAACTGCTAAAACTAGTCGTTTTGTTTTTTGTTGTTGTTTGTATAACAACAAATTCAGTTTTGGTCAGCGCTTGAAAGAGCCGCTGCAGAGGGACCAAAGAGCCGCATGTGGCTCCAGAGCCGCGGTTTGCAGACCCCTGGGCTAGAGCCTTTTATAATTAAAGTAGGTTACAAGTTCCACAGCATTTTTTAACCTGCAAAGGAACCATGAGCATTCAATAGCATTGGTTTTATAAAGAGACAAACTCAAGGTTCAGGGGTCACAGAGACAACAGGCAAAGATGAGCAGATCCTTCATGCTGCTCTGGTTCATAATCCCCCTCAGCCTGGCTCCTCTCATCTGACAACACAAATCCTCCACTCTCCGAAAGCCTTGAATGATTTATTCAGACAGCAGCAGGAGAGTTAAAATTACAACTACAGAAGAGGGAACATGGTAAACTGAGTCTGTATCTACAGCCCAAGAAATAAAATAATAAAATAAAATAAATAAAGGTCTTCAAGTTTTCTCAGGTGGGCTTGCAACTGGCTTGCATCATTCTTTCTGATTACACTCTAGTTTATTTTTAACTTGGTGTACAATTGATACTGCTGTCATGACCTGCGTGGTTTCTCGGCTGTCAGAGTGACTTCCATGATGTCCAGCAGAAATGCTTTCATCAACCAGTCAGACTCCAGAGAGGCTCAGACATTTAAACACATGTTCAGCTAGTGACAATTTGTAGGCGTATATGCAAAAGGAAGTTGGAAATATTTTCAATCTGCTTGGAGGATTCATTCTTATCCCTTTAAAATACAGTATAATATTAAATCAGTTTACACGTTTACCAAGTCATGAAAATGAAAGTTTGAACAGTCACACAAACAAGAATGATAATATTGTTTATTTATTGTGTGATTTTTTTAAAAATCTTATCTAACAAATGTGTGACAAAGAGAAAGAGAAAATGTTTTCTTAAAACTCAATCTCACTTTATAACAGTAGGAGTGTTTAGATGCATGTACAAATCAACAAGGGGCATTTTGTGCTGTTTAGATCATCACTGCATCCTCTTTTATTCTGAAAATATTTTGAATGGGTCCTTGTTTGCTATTCAAGGGCTCCTCGCTGCAACTTATTTGATCTGCAGCCATGCTGAAGGCCCAACCCCTCCTGCAGGTAGAAAAGGTCAGTGCATTAAGACCAAAAAAGTACTCTAGGTTTTGTTTGTTAACATCTGCGAGTTTTTCATCAGGTTTCTGCAGACATTTCTATTTGTGCCATCACAAACTGAATTTTAATTGCTTAGAGTGAATCTGTACTGGCGTTAGGGCTGGGCGATATCTCGATATTTTAAAAATACAGGTAGTCCCCGGTTTCCGACCGAGTTCCGTTCCAACGACCCGGTCGGATACCGATACGGTCGTAAACTGGAACAGCTCCCCCTGGCGGTCGTAAACGCGGATTTTCGGCCGTAAACGAAACCGGAAGTAAAACGGCGATCGAAAACGTCTTTTTAAACACGTTTTTTCAATGTAAAACAACTTAGAACGGCCGTATTGATGATTCTAAATGTGTTTCCAAGCAGTTAGTTAACAAAAAAAACCCCAAAAAACCGAAAAAATATAAAACGCTGCAAAAAAAGGCAACGAACGGCGCGATGACGTCACTGGGGGGGCGGTCGTAAACGCGGAAATTCATAAACAAAGACGGTCGGAAACCGGGGACTACCTGTAAAGTATTATTATTATTATTTTTATTAAAACAGATTTTAAAGAGAAAAGAGAAATGGAGGGGTCAGTGAAGAACACCAGAGTTGAGCCTTTTGTCATCCAGTGTCTTCAGTAGAAAGAGGCACGAAGAAATGATAAAACTGATAAATGAAAATGTAGATAATTTTAAATATATCGTACAATTAGTTGATTTATTGCTTTAATGATGATACATGCAATGATATGGTTATGATATATGCAACATCATTATTGCGGGGCATAAAGGTTCTCAGGTGGACGGACACCGTGCTTGATTATAGGCACAGAGAAGTTTTTAATTTATTGTTTCTCTTGACAACAAGACTCAATTCTTCTCTTGACTTTATCGCTGTTATTGGATGGGGCCAAACTCCTGTTAGCTACTTGAATGATCAAAATAAGCTAAATTCAACAGTCTTTCACAATCGCAATGTCTCCATCCTGGATCAACAAGCCCTTCTGTAGGTTGCCTTGGTTGGGCGGATGAGATGATGGGTAGGTGTCTGATCGGTGGAGAAGGCCTGGTAGCCTCATTAAAGGTTTCAGGAGCTGGATGACGTTAAGACTTACAGCAAAAACATTAAGGTTCGGTCGTATTCCCTGTTCAGTTCCAGTTCAGAAAAACACTCCTCTCAAAAACTACAAACAATCACTGGTCACATCGCGCAGCAACAGGAGACATGCCGCTGGTTTCCACAGGATCTAAAGCTAAGTGCTTATGTATCTGTGGCGTACTGATCATGGTGTTGTTCTTTAAGGTACTGTCTGTCCATCCTGACTTCTCATGTGAAGAAGACCGTCCCAGAGCTGGAGATCGCTCTGCAGAAAGTCCATGAGCTTCGAGGTGAGGTGCACGTACTGACGACCTGCCGAACACGGTGGTGGATATTAGGTGACATTTTCTTCTCTGTATTGTCTCGGTAATTCAGATAATTCAGTGTTTGTGTCTGTAGAGAATCCTCCTGAAGCTCCCGGCTCTGTGAGCGCTGAAGAGGCATTGAAGTACCTCCTCTTCCTCGTTAATGTCAACGATCTGTACGAGCACTCGCTTGGAACGTATGACTTCGACCTCGTTCTCATGGTGGCTGAGAAATCCCAGAAGGTACAAGAAGTCAGACGAAGAGACGTGACAATCTCTGTCGATGTCACTCATCAAGAGATATTACTTCCTGTCAGCAAGTTCACGTGAACGCACTGACTTTGATATCAGTTATTTATAATCCATATTTATTGTGTGAATGTTCATGAAACATTCACTCTATTGTGATCCATATTTCTTCTGTTTGTTTTCCGGCATCTCTCTCATCCTGCAGTTTCAAGTTATTTCAACAAATCATGAATCAAAACATTCGGCTCTTTCAGGACAATCCTGCTAGAACTTTTAGTATTGGTGCAACTTTAGCTTTTAGAAATATTTAGCCTTTTCTGTCATTTTTTTTTTCTCATAGAAAATGAATTGAGCTCATTTTACATCCTTCAAATCTTTAGATGTGTTCACAACCTTTTACTGCTCCTTTCACATTTTGTTCTGCTTCAGCTTCTTCCAGCTTCCTGCTGTAAATCAAATGTTTTTTCAGCCACTTTCAGCTAATTTCAGCTGTTTTTGCTCCTTTCAGATTCTTTCTGCTAACTACATGTTTCTGCTTCTTCTAACTTCTTTCTGTTAATTTCAGCTTGTTATGCCACTTTCTGCTTATTTCTGCAAGTTTCAGCATTTTCTGCTATTTCAGCTAGTATTTAGCTGTATTTGTGCTAATTTTAGCTTTTTCAACTAATTCCACACTTTTTAGCACTCATTTAAACTTATTTCAGCCTAATGTCCTCTCTCCACTTCCTTCTGCTAATTGAAGTTTCTTTTTGATTTTTTTAGCTACTTTCAGCTGTTTTTGTTGTTCATTTCAGCTCATTTCAATTTTTTTCAGATAGTTTCCATTGTTTGTGCTAAGTTCAGCTTCTTTCAGCCTAATTGGTCAAGACTGCGTTCTCTCTACTTCCTTCTGCTAATTTAAGCTTGTTCTACCTTTTCAGCTAACTGTTAAGAATGTTTTAGCTAATTTAATCTGTTTTCAATTGAATTCAAGTTTTTCATGCAATTTCTGCTACTTTCAGCCTAATTAATCTATTTCTGCTCATTTCAGCTTGTTCTGCCATTTCAGCTAATTTAGCTGTTTTTGTGTTCATTAACTTTTTCAGCTAATTCCACAGTTTTTAGTTCTTTTCAGCTCCTTCCACTTTCTTCTGGTAGCTTAAGATTCTTTCTGTCTTTTCAGCTATTATTCTTTTGTTAATTTCAGCTTTTTTTAAAGCGAATTTTCTAACTTGTGTTAATTTCAATTTATTAAACATAATTACTGGTAAGCAAATCTGTGTTCTTTCTGCTTTCTTTGGCTTGTACTTCCATTTCAGCATGATTTTTTTAGCTAATTTCAGCTGTTTTTAAGCAAATTTTCAGCAATGAGCATGCACACTGTATTTTTAAGGAAATGCAATGTCTCTACTTTACATTCATCTCCTGTTTTGCTACAATGTAACCCCCACCCCCACACCCCCCAGCTCTTCCATCTCTGCAGGATTCTGTGAATGAATCAGACGATGTGGCGTCGAGGCCTTTTTGCTCAGTAAACAGACGCACTCGAGGCCGCCCGCCGCTCCACCTTCTCTAAATCTGAAATCTCATCAGGGCCCGTCGCACTCGCCGTAAACACGTCAACCACGGCGAGCGTCTACGTGCGCACACGACCTGCACTGTCATTGATTTCAGCGACGGAGGGAGGTCAGCGCGCCAGACGGTGTGTTTGAGTGCAAGCATGTGTGGCAGTGAATGTGTGCACATATGTATGTGAGCGTGCGTGTCAAAGTGGGGGATGCAAACATGGATGTGCACAATCACACACACACACATACGTTGACAGGTGGCTGCAGTAGAGAGGTGGTCCCTGGGCTGGGGTCTGCCTGTCTGTGGCTGAGCGAGCGAGCGTCCCAGCAGCTGTCGCCCTAATTCCTCCAACACGGTGCTTGTGCTCTGATTAGAAAACAGAGCTGGCCTCTAATTTACTCGTGACACCAACTAATGCTCTGTATCTCAATCGCTCCGGCCCAGCTCTCCACCGGCCTGCCCGCCTGGACGGCAGTGACTCAGGAGGTCCAGCAGCACAAACAGGTTCACAAAACACAACGCAGAGCGGGACGAGTGGGGCGAGTGGGACGAGCGGGACGAGCGGGACGAGTGGAGTCACCTCAATGTCAGGCGTTCCAGAAAACACAGACCTAAACCAGGTGTGAAGCGAGCAAAGTCCTGCCCGTGAACAGAAAATGCAACGGCAACGCACAAATATTATTTATTAACTTTGTTTAGGGGAAACAGGATTCAAAGGGGTTCCTATAGCTTCCTTAAAGGGACAGTCTGCTCATTTATGAATGGCTGTCAAACAGTTAAACCTTATCAGATGATTTCCACGATGAAGACAAGTTCAGGAGTCTTTATCCAGAAGAGAATAATGGCAGCTAAAGTATTAGTCCAGTTTATGCTAGAACTGTGATCAACTGGTGGCTCATGGGCTATTTCAAGTTTACTGAGGGGCTTTTGACTGCACAGTGCGAGTGCAGAAACTTGAACTGTAGAAAACTTTACATTAAATACATATTGAATATGCCAGACATCTGCTCCCTCCATTCAACAATGGCTGAATGTTTAGGGACATTTATGAGATGGAGCAAATGACCTACATTCTTATAAAAGAAGACATTTTATTATCTATCTATCTATCTATCTATCTATCTATCTATCTATCTATCTATCTATCTATCTATCTATCTATCTATCTATCTATATATCTATCTATCTATCTATATATATATATATATATATATATACTGTATATATCTCCTTGAAATGTCATTTACTACTGAAAATGTTAATAAAAAATTAAAGTGGAAAAAAAAACATACTGAATAGAAACACTTTCATTCGTACCTCTTGAATAAATTCAAACACTGAGTTTTTAATTTTAATTATGGAACTTTAATTAGACAGTACATTGAGAAATAATTAAACAAAATATTAAGATTAATTTAAAGTTAGGATGGTTGGTTGGATTATTTATTGTGACTTGCTGATTTGCTTTTCTAACAAAAGACGGCACCGTAATTTACATCAACTTTTAAATATGATTTTTTTAAATTAAGATAAACTTTTACTTCTGATTGTTATGATCAAGTTGACATGAACTCTTTTTTTGCAGAAACCTGTAATGACTCAAAGAACGTTTCTTCTCAACCAATAAATGTGACTTTTTCAAATGGTTTTCTGGATTTCAGACAAAGATCACTCTGAGGCCAGATGCTGGATGAATAAAGTGACTAACCAGCTAACAGCTGATCAATATGTTTCATTTCTTGTTAGATTTGTCACATATTTGCAATAAAAATCCCTGAGACTGACTTAAAAAAAACTTTAAAAGCTAAAATAAAAATGTATTCTCATTTTGTTTCAGGCAACCTCCCATGTAAAAGGCCTGTAACTTCTAGAATACTCATAAATCTCTGCAGCAGCTCCAGGACGTTGTGTAAAAAACACAGATTTTGTTTGTGACAAAACGTGTGTTTGTCTCCAGTTTTAAGTTAATAATTGAAGAGAACGACTGCAGGGACGCTTCTTCAATGATCGTCATCTTCAAAGTTTGGAGACACCGAGTTGTTGTTTTTCCCTTTTCCATTTCGTTTACAGCACTTTTTAAATGTGCTTCATAAATAAAGCGGGACTTGAACTTTTACTTTTTTTTTTTTTACACCGTTTTGTCTTGAAGGTGAGTTTTATGGTTCTTCCCTCATGAAGCAGGACGTTAAATTCTTTTCAGAGCAGGGCTGGAAGTCAAACATCCATCCATCCTTTATCTTTACCTGCTTCTTCCTTTCCGGGTCACTCCATATCCAGACTGTGTGAGGGACGGGGGACGCCCTGGACATGTCTTCAGTCCATCACAGGGACACCTGGAGACAAATGAGACAAACATGCACTCTATCTCTCTCACCTAGGAACAAATTAGAGTTACCATCAGTTTAACATGCATGTTTTTAATCTGTGAGAGGAAACCCATGCAGCATGGAGAGAACATGCAAACTCCACCCAGAAAGGCCCCCGGCAGGGATTTGAACTGGCAACCTTCTCACTGAGAGGTAGCACCAACTGTGCCACCGTGCAGCTTGAAGTCAAAGATATTTTGGGAAATTATTCTAAATGTTTCTTTAATTTGTCTCAGACGGAGATAAAGAAAAACACGATAATCGAAGGGCAGGAGAGGAGTGAGTGGATGTGTTGTCCTGAGCTGCAGGAGGAGGAGGAGGAACAGGAGGAGGAGGAGCAGGAGGAGGAGGAAGGGTGTCTGAGTGCTGTGATGGGGTTGGCCCAGCAGGGGGCAGAGGTGAGATGCAGGGAGTGGGAGGTGACAGCTCAGTGTCTCACTCCCTGCACACAGGGTGTCACCTCAGCAGGTTGCCAGATAAGAAGGGACAGTGGACAGGGAGGCAGGAAGGTGAGAGATCGCTCTCAAGCTGCGCCTGTTTTTCGAGAAGGACCTCGCTACTTGTGTTTTCTGCTTTAATCACTTTTAGAATCGACAGGAAGGACGTTTGGATCTGCTCAAACTTTGTTTGAGAGTTCAACTAAACAATATTTAAATCCATCTCTGCCAAAGACTAAAGGGTTTATTGTGGACAAAAGAAATTAACGCCTGAATCCTGAGAAATGAATATCGCCCGCCATATTTAGTGCCAGAGTTTTAAATTAAAATCAAATTATGAGAAAGAACTGTTTGACCTCAGGTCTCAGCTACTACCACACCAACGTTTAGCTCGTTATCTACTAAACTAACCGAGCTAGAGTCATTTTTGTGTTGGATAAGGGCAAACAGCTGTGGCAGCCATCTTGAATTGGCTTGAATCCAAAAGTTCATCAGTTGTAGACGCACATCCAATAATTACTTTCCAAGCATTCCGTTAAAATCTTTCTGCTGGTTCATGAGATATTTTGCTAACAGACAAGGTTGACACCAACAGAAAGTGCTAAAGTTGATTTTGGCGGCCATCTTGAATTGTGTTGACTTCAAAACCTAACCAGTAAAAGTACTTCTAAAGATTACTTTGAAAGTATTGATAAAGTCTGTGCATGAGATATTTTGCTAACAGACACTACATAGACCTGCGTGAACATTTTTGGAGCTAATGGGTTTATAATATTAAATCAAATAAATTTTTACATCTCATCTGAATAATGTGGAAGGATTAAAACACACAGCTTTTTTTAGTGACTCCTTTTGTGTGAAACCCGTTTTATTTCCTCGCGCTTCTCTCTCTGTCTCTTATTTTCCTCCAGAGACTCACTTGGCATCGCTCCCTTACACACACACACGCACGCACGCACGCACGCACGCACGCACACACACACACACAATAACTCCAACTACTGTAAAGATATTCGTGTTTATATTTTCATCAGTGTGATTGATCAAAATCAGGTTTATTTTTATATTTAAAACAAAAATAAAATAAAATAAAAATAAATGAAAAAATATATAAAAAATGAATAAAGTAATGAAAATAAATAAATAAAAAAATCAAAATCAGTTAAATGTGATCATTAGTGCTCTTTATGCAGAAATGTGTTTAATAGATTAAATCAGAAACTGCAGATCTGACTCCAAATCCGCCCAAATTATCCCCACCCGCCCAAAGCAATTTTTACCCGCAAAGTAGAGAATGAAAACCGCCCAAATGGCAGTAAACCACCCAATCTGATATCTGATATCATCTATGAATCAAAGGGGATGATGTCGTATGTCTATATGCTGTAATGATGTCATATTTGTGTATAATGTTAATATATTATATTTTTATTTATAAATTGATTCATTTTAAAATACAATACAAAACAATCCCATAAACGATAAAAATACAAAATATAAAATGAATACCTGACAATCCGTTAAACGATAAGTGTTTTTTTTTCTTTAGAAACTCACCTTAAACTTTTCATTTATCCTCTTTATTGGATTAACAGAACAAGTAGCTCCGAGAGAAACTAACGCAGAAAATAACTGCAGTTTGTTCATGAAGCTCTACAAATTTACACTCATAAAAGACAATGTTGAGACAGCAAGCACCTCGTGTCCCAAGCAGCAGTTTAAGGCATCTTTTGCCCCAGAGGACACCT
>JARVGV010000412.1:30400599-30410897 GCA_031762435.1 Hypsolebias longignatus
CCCCCCCCCCCCCACAGCATGGGCCACCGGCAGTGAGATGTTCACAATGGAAGAGCGCTTTTAGTTTCGGGTCGTCTTCAGAACCGCAGTGAGAGCGTCAGAAATATTGTGGCCCTCAAAGGTCAAAGGTCATTGAAGGGGGCCGATCTCTGCAGCGAGGCGTTCGCTTGCCCGGTGGCCAGACGTTCACTCCGTCTCTGCGTTTCCTTTTTCCTCTCCAGTAATTCCCCCTCTTCGCTGCTTTTCCTCTAATTGCTTATTAAAACCCTCTTAAATGAACTTTTTGTGCCAACTTTCCAACACATTAATTAATTGTTGTAGCCAATTAAGTGTCGCTGTGCAAATGAGCTTCAGCACAAATGGTCCTGCAGGGCCCGTCCCCCCGTTTCACAGCCACCACCTTCCTCCTCCTCCTCACACCTCCTCCCTCCCCCCTTAAAGAGGCAGCCACAGAGACGGTGACGCCGTCAAGAGAAAACCAGAGAAACGTCCTCTACTCTGGGAACAAAGTCTGAAGGACCGCAGAAGCTTGTTGAAACAGCTGAAGCTCATTTGTTGACATTAAAACAAAAGCTAAAACTAGAAAAGCTAAAAGTAGCAAAACAGTTGCTAAAAGTTTTAATGAGCTAAACAGAAGCCACATGCTAAAGTTAGCAATAGTTAAAATTAGCAAATAAAATGTACAAACCTAAAAGATTAAAAACAGCAGAACAACTGAAAAAAATGCTCAAATTAGCAAAACTATGACTAAAATCTAAAATTAGTAGAACAATAGCTACAAACTTAAATTGGCTAAAGCTAAAAGAGAAAAACTAAAGCTAAAGGTTAAAATTACTAGTACGCTCAATCATCCAGGTAAATAAATCACAACAAAGTTCAATCATGTCTTCTGGAATAAATGAACAAAATAGTAGCTAAAACCTAAAACCAGCAGAACAGCTTTGCTGAAATCTAAGATTAGAAAAACAGTAAAGAGTTGAAAGATTTAAGTAAAATGACTGCTAAAAGCCTAAATGAGCATCTCCGTACTAAAAGCTAAAATTAGAAGAACGGTGGTTAAATGCAAAAGTAAGCAAAATGAAAGCTAAAACTAGTAAATAAGTAGCTAAAAGCTACAAAACAAAGCAGATATACAGAGACAGACGTCATAAAGCAGAACTGTTTGTTTCTCTTATTGTGTGAATGTTTATGAAGCGTTCACATTATTGTGATTTATTTTTCTTCCATATGTTTTTCTGCATCGTTCTCGTTCCGCAAGTTTTGTGCCATTTCATCAAATCATATTTCAAAAAGTTCAGCTCATTCAGGAGAAGGGTACTACGACTTTAGCAACTTTAGCTTTTAGAAACATTTAGCCTTTTCTGCCACTTTTTTCTCATAGAAAATGAACTGAGCTCATTTTACATCCTTCAGATCTTTAGATGTTTTCAACCTTTTACTGCTCCCTTCACATTTTGATCTGGTTCAGCTTTATTTTGAAAATTTAAACATTTTCAGCTCCTTTTCTCTAATTCCAGATGTTTTGTGATCCTTTTATATCCTCCCTGCTAGCTACAAATGTTGTGCTTCTTCGCTTCTTTTAACTTCTTTCTGCATGTTTTGCTCCTTTCAGCTTATTTATGCAAATTTCAGCTTTTTCTGCTATTTCAACTACGGGTACTATTTAGCTGTTTTCTGCTAAGTTGAGATTTTTTTTTTTTTTTGCTAATTCTGCATTTTTGCATTTCTTTAAACCTTTTTCAGTCCCATTCAGCAAAAATGTTCTCTCTGCACTTCCTTCTAGTAATTTAAGATTATTTTAAGCTACTTTTCAGCTGTTTATTTATCTTTTTTTTTTGCTAATTTCTGCTTTTTTTTTTTTTTTTTAGAGAATTTTCACTTTTATGTGCTTAGTTCTGTTTCTCAGACTAATTGGGGAAAAACAAGTTTTATCTACAACTGCTAATTTAAGCTTTTTCTAACCTTTCAGCTAGCTTGTTAGAATTTATAGCTAATTTCAGATCAGTTCAAGTTTTTGATGGTAATTTCTGCTTCTTTCAGCCTTAATCAACTTCCTTATGCTTATTTTGGCTTGTTATGGTAATTTCAGCTTTTATTTGCTAGTTTTAGCATTTTCTGCTCTGTCAGCTACTATTTAGCTCTTTTAATGCTAATTTTAGTTTTTTCAGCTAACCACATTTTTTGGGGGCTCATTTCAGTTCTATCCACTTCCTTCTGGTAGTTTAAGCTTTCTGCATTTTCAGCTACTTTTCAGTTATTGTTTTCAGCTTTTCTTTTGATTTTTTTTTTCTGGTTTCTTCTGCTAATTTAGGCTTGTTCTGCAATTTCAGATACATTTCAGCTGTTTTTCAGCAAGTTCATCTGCAATAAGCATTCACACTGCATTTTTCACAGGAAATGTTATTTCCCTAGTTTCAATATTGGAAATAATCTAATGGTAAAAAGTTTTTTTTTAAAAATGTACAAAAATGTGAACTCATCTGTGAGTTATCCAGAACGAGATGAACATTTGGATGTGTGGCTGGTTAAAACAGCTGAAAGTAGCTTCAGTCCAAACCCCGTACAGAAGACTGAACAGAGACACCTTGAGAACCTCTGGTCTGCAGACGTGCTGTGTCATGCTGAGAGGACGATGTGTCTTTGGACTGAGGGGGGACATCGCTGCATAAAGGTTGCAGGAATTAGTTTTTAAGAAGTCAGCATCATCTTCCTGCATTCATCCTTTTATCCTTGTCCCTGCAGCCGATACTGGGAGCAGGGAGGGTACGGCTTCACAGCTCGGTCCAAAACAAAAAAACTCTTCAGTGGGTCTCGCCACTGTGGAGAGTTCTAGATATTATGAGTGTGCGCGACAGCAGAAAACCATAAAGCCAGAAGAAATTGGAGTTATATGGCATCTATAAAGCCTGCTGGTTCAGCAGTAAAGCACACAGCACAGCTGGGGAGGGGGGAGTCAATAATAAAAATAAAAAAAAATCATATAAATACAGATGTAGTCATAAACAGAACGACTGACGTTAAAGTCTATTTGATAGAAGACTAAGATCTGATGAAGACAGCAGAACCTGCACACCAACACTTAGTTCTTTTAAAGGCTTAAATCGTTTTCTGATCCAGATTTGGTTTGAAAATGTGAACGCGTGTAGATGTCAAACCAAGCGTCCTCGTCTGGAACATGTGTGGTTTAAATGTACAAACTGCACATGGTGCATCGTTCCTGTGCACAAATAAAAAGAATCAACAAAAATAATTTTATTGATGCGACCTCCTGCAGGCAGGTAAAATTTAACAAAACTAGAGAAACTGTGTTTCCTGCGAAAATGCAGTGTGAATGCTTATTACAGAAAAACAGCTGAAATTAGCTAAAAAAAAATACACGCTGAAATAGGAGACTAAGCCTACTTTAGCAGAAGAAAGCAGAAAGAAAACAAGAAGAAATGAGCACAAAAATGAGGAAATTAGCTTAAAAAAATGTAATTAGCAAACAAATAGCTTAAACAGCTGCAAAAGGCAGAAATAAGCTTAAACTACCAGAAGGAAGTGGAAAGAGAAGCTGAAATGAGCCGAAAAGATGTGGAATTACCGTAGCTGAAAATGCTAAAATGAGGAAAAAACAGCTAAATAGTAGCTGAAATAGCTGAAAGAGGATATTACAAGCTGAAATTACTAAGGAAAACTAGAATTTATCTGAAAATAGCTGAAATTAGCTAAAAATGCTAAAATGTAGCTGAAAGGTAGAAAAAGCTTAAATTAGGAGGAAAAAAGCAGAAAGAACAGCTGAAATTAGCAACAAAAAATAAAATTAAATAAAAAAATAAAAATAAAAAACAGCTAAAAAGTAGCTAAAATATCAAAGAAGCTTAAATTACCAGAATGGAGAGAGCACATTTTTGCCGAATTAGGCTGAAAAAGTCAAAATGAGTGCAAAAATGTGGAATTTGCTGAAAAAGCTAAAATTAGCATAAAAGTTAAATATTAGCTGAAATAGCAGATAAATCTGAAACTTGCAGAAATAAGCTGAAAGGAGCAAAAAGAAGTTGGAAGGGAAAAAAAAAGATGCTGCAGCTGCACAAAAATGTAGATAGCAGAATTTGAAAGGAGCACAAAACACCTGGAAAAAAACAGCTGAAATTAGGTGAAAGTGGCTGAAAAAGTTAAATATTTGCACAAGGAAGCTGAAAAAAGCTGAACCAAACAAAATGTGAAAGGAGCAGTAAAAGGTTGTAAACACATCTAAATAATCGAAGAATGTAAATAAAATTAGCTCAATTCATTTTCTATGAGAAAAAACAAAATGGCAGAAAAGGCTAAATATAAAAAAAAAAGCTAAAGTCGCACTAATACCAAAAGTCATAGCAGGATTTTCCTGAATAAATAGGACAATAGCTTGAAAAAAGCAGCTGGAGTATCGCACCGAAAAAATACAGAAGAAAAATGTATCACAATAGAGTGAATGCTTCATAAATATTCACACTATTAATATTATTATTACGGTAGATCTTATTACAGTTTTTTTTATTTTTATTTATACTTTTGTTGGATGTGACTGGGACCATGCGTGCAGAATTTCATTTCATCATTTGTGCCACATGTGATGAGAAAGACAAAGAAACCTTGGCCTTGACTTTTAACAGGATTAAAAAAATAAACATACATGTATTCAAAAACTATTTTCAGTTGTGTCTTCGTTCAAAATCTGTGATGGAAAAGCAAAAACATTCATTTAAGTATTTTAAGAGAATGTCAAACATCATATTTGTTACACTTTTACCAAACCAAGATATGATACGACATGACACACAAATAAATTACAGATATTAAGATACAAGACAAGAGAAGATGCTTTACATACAGAAGATAATGTGGACAATAAAATACAGTATATGTTAAGAGAAGTTGAAAATATAAAATATACTTAATATAGAAGATAAATGATAATATAAAAGTTACTTTACAAGATTTAAGATAATGCTGAGATGTTTAATGTTAGAACATCCATTTAAATGAATCATATCTTCTCATATGATCTCATATAAAATATGATAAATTATGATAATTTAAGAAACAAGATACATTATGTTATGATGATATACAATATTAAATAGAGTTTATGACATTTTGTGCATTGGAACTAGTTTGTTTTCTTCCTGGAAGTATCTCAGCGACTGTGTTTTAAAAATTATTATTATTTTTGCCATTTTTAGTCTGAGATTGCTGCCAAATTAAAATGTAGCATCGTTTTGAGACAAACCGATGAAAAGTTTCTGTTCACTGGTGCATTTAGAAGAACCTGAAGGTTTGTCGGTGGACTGTCCGTTCACACAGCCTCAGCCAAGTAGGAAGTGGGAGTGCAGAGGGTGCTGCAGCATCCTTGATCGGTGCTGGTGGATAAGCACGAAAACAGATTTACCTAAATTTGTTCCACGTTACGTTTAAATTCTAACGTTTAGGTTCCCAACACTGGTCCTTGAGGAACACCGTTCTGCATGCTTTAACTGTTTCTCGGCTCCGACACACCTGGTTTCAATTAATGGGTGATTAAAGGGCTTCTGCAGAACATGAGGAAGTAATTAAATCACTGAATCAGGTGTGGAGCGGGGGAAATGACTAAAACCTGCAGGATGGTGTCCCTCAAGGACTAGGGTTGGGAACCACTGAGTTATGTAAATGCACTGCCAGTATACATTTCACTTTGCTTTCATGATAATTTTTTTTCTTCATTTAACCTTTATTTATCCAGGTAGTCTCATTGAGCCATGAGAACTCATGTTCAAGAGAGACCTGTTAGGGAGCAGATGGTGATGATATTCAGTTGAAAAGCAGATAAATCCACACGTGCTCACTGGACTCCCGGCTGTGACGTTCGCAGCGCTGTGGCTACAAGCAGAACTCTTTACAGGAAACAAAAATGGCCGAGTTCTCTTCGCTTTGTCGTTTCTTCAGTCATCTGGGACCCAAGCAGGTGTTTAACGCTCATCTCATCGCGGACGAACTGCTGCCTCCCAGCGTGCGCTCTAAAACAACATTTCATGGACACGTTTAAGCACGAGTTGACGAAAACGATCTGTCGGTCATTTCACTTTGTGCCTGGACGTCCACCAAAACCACCGAAGTGGACCAGCATCTAAAATGGAGGCTGCGTTTGGAACATGACCGCCGCCCGTCCCTGCCATGGCAACTACACGCTTCAGACTGGCAGCGTCGCACATTTCTGGGCATTCCCCATAAGGTGCTTTTCTGATTAATGGCGCATCCCTGCGCGCCTCCTCCCTCCCGTCACTCCTCAGCACTGATTTATTCGTCTCGTGTTTGTGACTTGGCACTGGCAGTGCCCACTACATCTCCAGTGGAAACTCCCTGCGGGCACATTCACTATTATTTGGAGTCCCGGTGGGCAGAGGCATCAGACAGAACGCACGCACGCATGCACGCAGCACCGACTCATCTCATTCACACTGGGCCGGCGCTGGAGGGCAGGTGAGCCTCCCACCGCCTCCGCTCTGAATGCATCTCCCACCCAGAGGGCTCAGCTGCTCGCTGGGCCAGAGGGGTAAGCGGCTCTGCGAGCGTGCCAAGTGAGGAACTGGTCTGGGTGTGGAGTGAAGCCAGTCCAGCACACACGTGCAAGGGCGTGCACGTGCACACGCTCAGCCTGTCTGCACGGGCCTCAGAAGCTCTGTTTGCCAGTCGACGGTTTATGATCGTCGCTCGTCTGTCGGGATCATCAGAGACCGGAGTTCGACCAGAGTGGAGAAGGAAACGACGTAGAACACACGCCAAGCTGCACGACTTCGTCAAAAATATAAACCACAAAATAAAAAAATAAACGCAGTGTGAATACTTATTGCAGAAGAACTTGATGAAAAACAGCCAAAGTTAGCTAAAAAAATAAAAACTGCTGAAATGGAAGAACAACCCCAATTTAGCAGAATAAAGTAGAAAGAACACATTTTTGTTTAAATGAGTTTAGATGAGCAGAAATCAGCACAAAAATTAGGAAATTGCCTAAAAATGGTTGAAACTGGCAAAGAAATGGCTGAAAAGTAGCTGAAAGGCCAAAAGAAGCTTAAACTACCAGAAGGAAGTGTAGAGCTGAAATGAGCTAAAAAAAAGTGGAATTAGCTAAAAAAGCTCAAATCAGTATAAAACAGCTAAATATTAGCAGAAAAGGGAGAAAATAGAAGAAAAAAGCTGAAACTATCATAATTAGGCTGAAAGGAGTATAAGCTGAAATTACCAGAAATAAGTTAAAGGCTGAAAGAAGCAGAAATAAGCACAAAGAAATGGAAATGATCTGAAAAAGTCAATTAGCAAAAAAAATAAAATAAAAAAAATAAAAAATAAATAAATAAATAAATAAAAAAACAGCTGAAAAGGCAGAAAGAAGCTTAAATTACCAGAATGAAATGGAGAGAACACATTTTTTTTTGCTGAATTAAGATGAAAAAAGTTTAAATGAATGCAAAAAATGTGGAATTAGCCGAAAAGACTAGAATTAGCTAAAAAGGCTAAAAATAACACAAAACGGCTAAATAATTGTTGACATAGCAGTAAAAGCTGAAACTATCAGAAATAAGCTGAGAGGAGAAAGAAGTTAGAATAACCACAAAAATGTTGTAGTTAGCTGAATGAAGCTGAGAGTACAAAACAGCTGATAAAACAGCTAAAATTAGCTGAAGTAGCTGGTTTTTTTTATTTTTATTTTGCACAAAGAGCTGAAAGAAGCTGAAGCAGAACAAAATGTGAAAGGAGCAGTAAAAGGTTGTGAACACATCTAAAGTTATGAAGGATGTAAAATGAGCTCAATTTATTTTCTTAGAGAACCAACATGGCAGAAAAGGCTAAATATCTCCAAAAGATAAAGTTGCACCAAAACCAAAAGTCACAGCAGGATTGTCCTGAAAGAGCTAAACGTTTTGATTTATGAGAAATAAAACAAAAATTGTGGAACAAGAAAGATGTAGAAAAACGTACGGTACAACAATGGATCACAATAGTGTAAATGCTTCGTAAACATTCACGCAATTAAGAGTTCAACAAATACGACTTTTCTCTGTCAGATGATATCCAATTTTTTGGCTAATATTTTTATTTAACAAAATATGACTAAACATTTAACAACCCATAGAACTTAAAACACCCAAAAATAAAACATAAAAAACATTTCACTTGTGGGTACATGTCGTAACCCGGGCATGGCCAAGCACAGATTTATTTTTAAAAGTGGATAAATTCAGCAAGTTAAAGCTTTCATGTTGTGAAAAACAGCCAACCAATTTGTTGTGGTTGTAAAAATATAAGAGGACACGGTTTAAACTCACAAACTTTATTCCAGCAGCTGCAGACCCTCTTCATCCTTCTCTGGTGGCCTACGCCGACACCGCAGCGCCCTCTGGTGACAGGGAGCAATTACAGCAACAGAACATTTGCATTCACTGCAAAACTACAATTAATCAGACCATCTCTACCACATGAGACAATATTGACTGAAAACCTGCTGTCTTCAAGAGAATGTGTTGAATTCTGCTTTAACTGTTTAGACATGATAATCTAAAGCCACTACAGGACAGATTATTGCACGTTAGGAACATGTTTTATAACTAAAAACAAACAAAAAGCTCTAGAACCTTAAATAAAATGAAAAAAAAAAAAAAAACGGAGATCACAAAATGGTTAAAAAAAAACAGCATAAAACATCTCAAATTGAAAATTTCCCCCTTGAAAGTATTAAAAAATAAGTGATTTGTGCCTTTTCACTTTGAACCTTTTCCTTCAGATGCCTTAAAATTAAAGAACCACCTGTGAGCAAGCCAAGTCTCAAATGACTCCTCTGTTGTACCAACCTGCAGAATCAGCACCAGCCCAACACACTGAAGCTGTGTTTCTACCACCAAGCTAGAATGAAGACCAAGGAACTCTCCACACAGGCCAGAGACAAAGCTGTGAAGTAGTACAGATCAGGGTGGGTTTATTCAAAGGTCCTAACATCCCACAGAGTAATGCTAACTCCATTATTAGGAAATAAAAAGATGGCGCCACCACAGCAAATCTGCCAAGTGTAAGGGTTGTTTAAGAAAATTCATAACTTGAGCAAAGAAACCCCTGATGGAGCTGAACCACTCTTCTGCAGAAATAGGACAATCCGTCCAAGTGACTACTTGAAGCTGCACATGACTGGACTTCTTGGGAGGAGTGGCAGGAGAAAGACATTAAAAATGAAATAAAATAAATAAGACCAGGCTATTCAACTAAATTGCTCAGGGGGCCACAGTTGCTGAAAGCCAAGAGCTCAGGGTCCAGACATCCAGCAGTTATTGTCATTAAGTTTGCTTTACCGTTTAAAATAGAGATTTATTTAAAAATGAACCCATTGGTGGTCCAAACTGAGCACAACCGAGGGCCTGATTTGGCCCCTGGGCCGCCAGTTGAGTATCCCTGAGCTTTGGCATTTCCCCCAGACATGTAGGAGGGTGCTGCAATCAGATGAGACCAAACATCTGGTTCTGGATCAGTCATCGTCCGTTGCTGCAGTCATTAACCTAATGCTGCTAATGGGACCACACTGCTAACAGGACCGCACTGCTAGCAGTACCATGCTGCTAACAGGACAATGCTGCTAGCAAGACCATGTTGATAACAGGACAATGCTGCTAAAAAGACAATGCTGCTAACAAGACCATGTTGCTAACAGGACAAAGCTGCTAGCAATACCATGCTGCAAACGGGACCCCATTGCTAGCATGCTGCTAATAGGACAATGCTACTAACAAGACCATGTTGATAACAGGACAATGCTGCTAACAAGACCATGCAGCTAACAGAGCCACGCTGCTAACAGGACCATGCTGGTAACAGGACACTGCTAACAGAACCACACTGCTAACAGGACCATGCTGCTAACAGAACCACAATGCTAACAGGACCATGCTGCTAACAGAACCACGCTGCTAACAGAACCACAATGCTAACAGAACCATGCTGCTAACAGGACCATGCTGCTAACAGAACCACACTGCTGAACAGAACCACACTGCTAACAGAACCATGCTGCTAACAAGACTGGTAACAGTGATTTTATAACCATTTTTATGTTAACTGCTTTTCATTGTTGTATATTGTCTGTACTACATGTTGTCCGTCTAAAACAGGTCTCTCTTGAAAATGAGTCCTCATGACTCATTGAGACTCGTCTTCTTTCGGCTGTTTCCTATTCAGGGGTCGCCACAGCGAGTCATCCTCCTCCATCTCACTCTGTCCTCACTCCAACTACCTCCATGTCCTCTCTAACTGCATCCATA
>JARVGV010000412.1:30500537-30512606 GCA_031762435.1 Hypsolebias longignatus
GCATTTTGACCAATACTTATGGGGCTGATAATAAGTAATAACGGCCATTGAATGGTTGATAACATTCGAAGCGGGTGCAGCGCAAATTAGCCGCAGCCTTGTTTAGTCGCGGTGTTCAAAGTCTGAGAAAAAAGTAGCGGGTTATAGTCCAGAAATTACGGTAACTGCTTAACACAAAAGAAAAGAGAAGAAATGAGGAAGACTGTCAGGAATAAATCCTGAGGATCAAGCAGAACTGTAAAAACAGAGCTAAACATTTAAACGTACATTTTTACTAAACTTTGCTCGACCGGTAAATTTAACATTACTGTAGTCTTTTTTCATCCACTTTGGCTGTTTCTCTTGGTAAACAAACACAAACTGCTTTTTGCTTGTAAATTTTAATTTTAAGGACACGTTAGCCAAAATGTGCATCTGTTAGTTCTTCAGGATTTCTCTCTTTTGGTCTAATCTTCATAACTTTGCAGGGAGTACCTTTTACAGGAAATGTGTTTTTCCAACACTCAGTGCAACAGTTCAGTTTTAACGTGTAAATAAATCCTTACAGGATTTTCCGTGTATTTCCATTTAACAAAAACAGTCTCATTTTCCGTCTCCATCCTGTAGATTTGCGTGGGGAAGCGGGAAGACGGCGAGAAATTCCTGAAACTGAGCAGTGGGAAGAAGAGAGGCCTGGTCCCAGCTGACTCCATAGAGGAGATATGATCCTCCTTCCACGTCTCCGCCCAGCTTCAGACCGTCAGCGCCAAACCCTGTTCCATCTCTGGAGGAAAGACAACCTCAACGTTTGAAGCCGACAGGAAAACGCAGACCTCTGCAAAAGACTGAATCCACCATCTCTGATGGAAACCAAGAGAGGTTTCCAGTCATCCTGCTTCTACGAAGGGACGGATTCTCTGACACGATGAGTCCTTGTTTAGACAAAGGGAGGACAAGTGAGTGCGCTGGGGTCATATTTAGTCTTCATCAAAAACACGTCCACAATCGTGGGAGGAGGCTGAATCCTGGGAACATCATGCTCGTGTCAGCGTCCCTTTCTTGCCTCTGCCCACTCAGCGTGTCTCATCTGCTCCTTTCAGGGGGGGGGGTTGTACCTCGGGGACCCATATCAGCTTTGTCTCGAGAGAATCTTGCCAAGAACATCCACTGCCATCTATGGAAATCTATTCTGCCACTCAGAATGTGAGGGAAGCAATCCTGAATGTCTGCATCAGACTTGAAGCTCCTCTGAAAGAAAATGAAATGGGTTTTCAGAGAAACGTTTGAGGCTCTGCGGCGCTCGCATGAGACGCATTGTTCTGAAAACACGCCACAAAAAGGCTTCAGCGTCTTTTAACGTCTACACGTTTCGCTCTGATCATTTCAAATGTAAATTCACCCTGATAACTTTAACTTGCAAGAAGTGCTTGTAAAAACTTTATTTTTAGACGCTGCCTCGAAATAATTCTCCGTGTACGCTCGTTGATCACTTATAGCATCGATCATCTCGGTCATCCAGAGGTTTGAACTTGTTACGAGCACCAAGCAAGAAAAAAAAGAAAAAGGTGGCAGCTCGTGTGGATGCTCCAAACGGAAGAAGCTGTTCTGTTTTCACGTGAAGGAGCTCGCTGTGCACACGTCTGTCTGCTGAGACCTGCTCGAGAGCCGCAGCGGGTGTTACAAGAGCAATTTACCAAGTTCACCGCAGCTCCAAGCAGCAGGACATAAACTGCAGCCAGCGTCTGACAAACAACTCGACGAGGACCCTTCTGGCCGTGACGAGCACGAGAAGCTTCACTGATGCAGTGGGACGGATGAGGCGAGCGTCGGACCGACGTGAGTCAGCGTGCACCGAGGCAACGTTGTACCCACGGGTGCACGAGTTGTTCCTTGATCAAATGTCAGCCTGCCGTCGTCTCGTTTGGCCTCTCCTGGTGTTGATGCGACTCGTCAGCTGTGACTTCAGTTTAACTTGTGTTTGCTTGTGCGCCACTTCACTTTGGATAGTTTAGGCGTTTATGGCTCAGTAATTCCTTCTGTCTCGAACAAATGCTTGTGTTACAATCCAAGCACGTGCACATTGCATGTGGAAGAAACAACTTGAAGCATTTACTATGACAATAAAAGGAGGACTTTTTGAAATACTTCCGTTTTATTCACTAAAACCTCGTGAAGAACGTGTGTAAAACATGAATTAAAACAATGCAATGATCTCAAAAAATGTTATTCACAAATGGAACGTTTTCACGTTTTAACAAATCCACTACAAAGTAAGAAATTGTACCATTTTGGGGGACAAGGTACGTTTTAAATTTTATGTCAGAATCTCTAAAACTGGGAAAGGGGCAAGAAAAGGCTGTAAAAGTAAGTCTGGAAACAGCTGGAGGACAATTTATCTGTGAATTATGTTCATTTGCAACAAGTCAGTAAGAGGACATTTAGACCAGTCTGCAAAAACTGCATCTAAAAATATTCCAACAGTTCCAGAATAATGCTCCTCAATGCAAAATTGGCAGTACTTTAAAAATCCCATTAACGTTTCATAATTTCATCCAAACATTTCAACAATCGGGAGAAATCTGTTTGTGAAAGACTGAAAAGACCGGACACCCTCAGGTGACGCTGAATTAAAGAAGGTCTGGCTCTGGATGTGGGCTCAGGATCACTTCCACAAATCACTGTCTGGAAATCTGTGTCATCCACTAATGCTGCTTAAAGCTCTATCATACAAAGAAGAAGCCCTACGTGAACGTCAACCATGAATGTCGCCATCTTGAGCTTGTTTGAAACAGCACACAGCTCAATAGCTTGCCTCTCTGATTGTATGGGGGTGCATTAGAGCCTCTGGCATGGGCAGACACCAAAGAAAAGCAGCATCAGTGCAGAAAAATACAAACAGGTTTTAGATGATTGTGTTCTCCCTTCCAGCAGGAAATCCAGCAACGTAAACGACGGACCGTTGAACAGCAGGAAAACTAATTTAGACCAAAATGGGACAAAAGCAGAAACAGCTGTTCTTCTCAGGTCTTAGACCTTTACAGACTGTTGTTAAAAAAATAGAGGATGCTTGGAAACACGACCCCGTTCCATATTCTTTGAGATACATCACTGCCATAAAATCAAATCCTTCATTTAAACATTTGATGTTTACCTTGTTCCATTACTGTATAAGTAAAACTAGAGAAATTGCATTTCCTGCAACAATGCTTATTGCTGAAGAACTTACTGAAAAACAACTGAAATTAGCTTAAACACATTCTGAAATGTAGCTGAAATGGAAGAACAAACCTACATTAACAAAGTAGAAAAAAATGCTTATTTGCTGAATTACGTTTAAATAAGCTGAAATGAGCACAAAAATTAGGAAATTAGCTAAAAAATGTACAAATATACAAAGTAGCTTAAAGGTAGCTAAAACAGCAGAAGGAAGCTAAAATTACCAGAAGGAAGTGGAGGGAGCACATTTTTTTGCTCGGTTGGACTGAAAAAAGTTGGTTATTGCAAAAAAATGTGGAATTATCTGGAAAAGCTTGAATTAGCATAAAATGGCTAAATAGTAGCTGAAATAATTGAAATGAGCAGAAATAAGTTGAAAGGAGCATAACAAGCTGAAATGAGCAGAAATAATTTAATTTGGCTGATAGAAGCAGAAATTAGGACAAAAAATAGAATTGATCGGAAAACTGCTGAAATTAGCTAAAAGTGCTAAAGGTAGAACAAGCTTAAATTAACAGATGAAAACAAAAAGAACACATTTGCCCAATTAGGCTGAAGCAGAAATAAGCACAAAGGAGTGGAAAAATCTGAAAAAAGCCAAAATTAGCAACAATTAAAAAAAAAGCTGAAAAGTAGCTAAAAAGGCAGAAAGAAGCTTAAATTACCAGAAGTAGAAAGTTTTGCTTAATTTGGCTGAAAAAAAGTTTGTTAGTGCAAAAATGTGCAGTTAGCCAAACAAGCTAAAATTAGTATAAAACAGCTAAATAGTAGCTGAAGTAGCAGATAAAGCTCAAACTTGCAGAAATAGGTTGAAATTAGTAGAAAGAAGTTAGAAAAAGCACAAAGGTTTTGTGGTTAGCTGAAAGAATTTTAAAGGATGGCAAAACAGCTGAACAATTAGCTGAAAGTAGCTGAAAAAAGTTTAAATCTGCACAAAGATGCTGAAAGAATCTGAAGCAGAACAAAATGTAAAATGAGCAGTAAAAGGTTGTAAACACATCTAAAGATTTGAAGGATGTAAAATGAGCTCAATTCATTTTCTATAAGAAAAAAAATGGCAGAAAAGACTAAATATTTTTTTTTTTAAAAACTAAAGTTGCACCAACACCAAATGTCATGGCAGGATTGTCCTGAACGTTCTGATTTAATTGAAATAGCACAAAAATTGTAAGATACCGACAAACGTATAGAGAAAAAAAAAAAAAAGATCAGAATAGTGTGAATGCTTCATGAACATTCACACTATGAAGAAAGTTTGTGAGAACTGCAAATCACTGCATTCTGTTTTTATTTACATTTTAGAGCGTCCCAGCTTGTTCAAAATTATGGTCGTAATTTTTTTAAAGAGCAGATTTGTGTAAAACATACCGTTTTGTTAAGTTTTTATTTCATGTGAAAGCCTAGAAGCTCATCCTTATTATAAAAAAATAAAAAAATTGAACTTTGTTTCATGTCATTGATTAAATTGAAATATAATTTTTAAATATCTATGGTTGTAGCTGTTGTATCAAACAATGATTTAAGTGCAACTTCACTGTAAAGCTCCTCAGATCCTGAGCGGCCTGTGTTGATTTGTAGATAATGATTTAATAAAACATACGTTGACAGAGAAATATAACATCAGAGCAAAACTGGATGCATGTGAGCACAATGTGTCACGTCTCGTCACAACTTTCAAAATGTAACGTTGATGTTTTCTGCCTCAGAGTCGACAGCTTACCTCAATAAAACGTCTTAAAACTTAAATCTGTCTCAATAAAGATACTTGCTGACCATCGTTCACGTCGGCGAGACAGAAGGAGCAGCTTCTGGTGTTTTTCTGTTCCTGTTGCTAAATGAGGCCACGTCTGTGACTTGTTTTAGCAGCGTCCATGTATAATGCACCATCCTTCATCTGAGAACACCGCTGTGCACGGAGGAATGCCAAACTGAGGCTCATGTATAAATAGCACAGAGTGGCACCGCTGGAGGGAATGTAATTAAGGCCTGCTTATCTTATCACACACAGCTACATAAATCAAAGGAACATATCACTTTATTTATTTTGCACCGAGCAGCAAGACGGCTAAAAGAAACCAATTAAGGGTTTTTGAAATCCTTGAGAGCACGATGGAGCAGTCCCAACATTGTAGGTCAGTTTAAGTGCTTATTATTACACAGGAAAAAGTTTCGCAAATAAACTGCATTTATGTGAGCATGAACTAATAATTAATAATAACTCTCATCAGATTAAACAGAAATTATCCAAAGTGGATTAAACAAAAACAAAACGAGGGTGAATGTGCTTTGCTGAAGTGAAATAGCTGTTGTGTCGATGCTGAATCGGGTTGACGCCAGAAGATAATGAGACACTTGTTTGGTTTTTATTAAAATCCATCCTGTGTTTTAAAGATATTTTGCTAACAGGCAGATGGGAATCCAACAGTACAGCTTTAAAGAAAAATATTACACAATCTGTGAGGGCTTGGAGTGTGTGTTGGGATCAGATCCTATACCGAGGCAGACATCATGAATTACATTCATTTACGTTTCTGAGCTGGTTGAATAAACAGTTAATGTTATTTCTCCAGATGAATAAAATGTGTAAAGAAGAAACTTAATTTTTATTTTGCATTTTCTGTCTCAATTTGAGGAGGACAGTAGGACCCAAGGATGCAGACTGGCACGAGTAGCTCGAGTAAAGCTTAAGATTTATTCAAAAAATGAAACAAAAGAAACAGAGGACAGGAAGCACACGCACTGCTCGACTGAGGAATTAAAAACTGACAGACCACATGGACTAATGAATGCAGTGGAAACACCTGGCCTGACGACAACTGGGGACAGGTGAGAGTGGGCGGGGCAGGAGCTGAAGGACCGGAATCAGCTGATAAGAAGGGGCAGATGAACCGAAAGAAACGGGGGGAAAAACGGAATCACCGGAAACGATAAGAAATGACAAAGAAAAAAAAACTATAATACACAAAAAAGACAGATCCCAGCTTGTTCTTGGTGCTGATTTTACACTTTATTTATAAAGCACTTAAAACAGCAACAGGGCAAGCCAAAGTGCAAAAGCAAAGAACACAGGATAAAATACCGTACTTGCTGCCGTACACGTCGCACCGCCGTATAAGTCACATCAGTCCAAATATGTCTAATAAAGTGGAAAAAACAGAAATAAGTCACTTTGTTGTATACGTCACATCTATTATGCATCACCGGTGACATCCCGGAAATGTGGGATGGTGTTGTGCCAACAAATGATTGGCTGCCAAATGGCGGCCGCGGGAACGTGCACGATAGGACTTGAACAAGTATTTAACATGATTAACACTTAAATAACGTGTTTGCTCAAAAATTATAGTAAAGGTGTGTCTCAGTTGAACTTTTCCTTAATAAATACACTTTAATGATCAAATCAGCTGCATTTCAAAAATCAATTTGTGGAAGCAGGTGTGCACAGAGGAACGACTCACTGTGCATTTCTTCAAAATTTAACAAGATAACCACCTAAAAACAAACATTTGTTTGCTTGACATTATAATAAAGTTGTGTCTCAGTTGAACTTTTCATTAATAAATGCACTTTAACAGTCAAATCAGCTGCATTTCGCCTGGGCGGTGCAGCGAAATGCAGCTGATTTGACGTTTGCTCCAGGAGTTTAGGAGCGAGACAAAAGTGGCTTGGTATGGCAAGCCAAGTGTCTCATTAATAACCACCTTTATCTATTAATGAAACACTTGGCTTGCCATATTAGTTGAGGGCCCTCTAGTGGCTGAAAATGGTAGTGTTCAATATTTTCCATGCCAGAATGAATTAAATCGTCAGATCTCAGCCAAAATTTCGGTTATAAATATGGAAAAAAACATATTAGTCGCTTCGGTGTATAAGTCACAGGACTTACAGATTTATGCAACAAGGTGTGACTTATACGATGAAAAATACGGTACATAGATCCAAATAGATAAATATAAGAACTAAATGTCTAACATTATAGAATTAAAATCAAGTCACACAGCATCAAAAAGCCAGGGAATAAAAGTGAGTTTTAAAACGAGACTTGAAAACGAAAAGCGAGGGAGCCTGTTTAATTTAAATGAACCTGTTGATCTTATTCTTATCTCTTCGCCAGCATGCTTGATCAAACTGATGCTGAGCTGGTGGCATCTCATAAAGGCCTGAACAGGTTGTTTAGTTCTGAATAATCGCACAGCTCGTGAAATATTTTGTGGATTTCACTCCTATTTTCTGCCTCTTTTTGTGAAGAATCCGTCGTCTGCTGCTGCTCAGCTGCTTTTTACGTCTCAGATGACAAAGAGCTGAACTTTCCAGGTGTTTGATGATGTTTAGGTGTCGGTCTTTTCTCCACCCCACAAAGAACAATCAACACTGTCTTGATAGAAAGGATCTGTGGTAGATTTTTTATTTTGTTTGCACACCTCTATTAGCACTCGACAGAACTACCCATCTGCTGTGACTCAGAGCACAGCAAGTCCTCTTGAGCTGATGAAACTTTGCCAGTGTGGGAGAGTGTTGAACAGTCCCGTCTTTCATTTTCATCTCCGAGAGTCACATTTAATCTCTCTCTGGCATCGTCTGACTCTGTGGCGCTCCTGTCTTCCTTCCATTTTACAGCCGTAGAGCAATCATCAGAGCCTTCCATTCAGCTCCTCTTCTATCGGTTTCCATGCTTCAGAAGAGTGGGTCACTTTCTGTTAGTCGAGACCGTCTTTGTGTTTTTCTGGCAGGATGTGTGTTTTTTTCCAGTTCTTGTGTTTTTTCTGCACCATCGCTCACGTCTTCAGTTAGTTGTCTGCTTCCTCAGCCATTCCTGCCACGCCCACTTCCACCTGCACATCACTCACCTGCCACAGCTGCAGCCATTCTCCTCACTGGCCCATTTAGTTTGTCTTGGATCCATTTCTGTGCCACGTCCTCCTCAAGCGTTTTGTAAGTGCAGTTTGCTGCCACGTCAGCCTCTTAGAAATTAGGTTTTGAACATAAAACCAGTTTTATTTTGGCGCTCGTCATTTCAGTTTGCATTCTGAGTCCGAACCGAGAGAGTTTGTGTGGGTCTGTTAGCTAAATATTTCATAAACCATCGGATGAACTTTAATGAAACTTTCAGAAAGTAGTCATAACCGAGCAACGTTTGTAGTCAGTCCAATAAATGACCTTAGTCTACATAAAAATGGCTGTAAGACTTTGCCAGCACAATGGATTAGTGGTTAGCAGCGTTTCCTCACAGCAAGAAGGTCCTTGGTTTGGACATTGTCATGATCTCCGCTCTCTGCCACCTGCCACGCCCACCCCTGCATCTGCTGCCCGCTCTATACAAGAGCTCCATCCACACGAGATCTCTGCCAGATTATTGAACCTTTTTTGGTGTCAGATTTGCAGCACTTTGTTCACGTCCATGCCTGACCCTCTTGTCTCGACCTCCTGCCTGTTTCCGGCGCCCTGCCTGCCCCACATCTGGCTTATTCTGCTTTTCTGACCTTATTCTCTTGGGATTTTGGATTAAGGATTCCCCTCTGGATTTGTTCTTGGACCTCTGCCTCCCAGTGCGTAACCCCTGCTTCTCTTTTCAGACCACAATTAAAGTTTTCCCCACTGTGGGATCAACTCACAGCATCAAAGGCCTCCCTCTCCAGCTGTTCACCCACAGTGACGTTAATACCATCACTGACACTGTCTTTGAAAGATGGCTCGACACCTCGCCTCACCGGCCTGAGAAGGTTAGTGGCCGTTTTCTGCCTTTGAGCACCTGAATCCTATCGTTTCTTGACGTTTGGCTGAACTCGAATCCAAAATCAGGTGTCATACAGTCCAAAAATGTGCACGTTAAGTGGTCTTCAGGCCCAGAGATCTGTGATCTCAGTGGGACTGTCTTGGTTAAATAAAGGTTGATAAATAAATATCTAAATAAGCTGACAGATATTGAGCTAAAATAAGTTGTGGTTGAAGTTGAAAGTTGTTGCTCTGGGTGCGACTTCACGAAACTGTCTGAGATTACCTACATTATCATCAGTCATTTTTCAGCAAAATATGATCTAAATCCCTGGCGTGACAGAACGACAGGCAAGATTCATTCTTTCTTTAAATCCTGGGAGTTTGATTTTAGAAGGTTTGTTCTCTCCTCTGGAATCAGAGACCAACGTGAGGCGGCTTCTCACAGTAAAATAACCTGTTAATAACGACTCATTTCTCTTGGCCGCAAGGCTTTTGTCTGAGATTTGGGAAATAATTGGAGGCTGATGAAAATCTTTTGTGAAGTTTGGTTTGAAATCATATCAGCTGACTCAACGCTGACCCTGCAGGTGTTTGTGCTCCTCTGCAATAACTGTCCACCATCATTATTCAGAGTCTCTGCTGTTTTTATTGCGTCCTCTGACCTTTGGAGGTGTCTCTAATCCCCCACCTCCCTAAGCAAGTGTCAGGACCAACAGCCTCAGTCCGTGTGGTCCAGGTGAGCAACAAGACGTAACTTCAATATCAACAGAACGATGAAGAGGAGAGAGAGACGAAGGCAGAGGAGACACCATGCTGTTCTCATTGTTGCACCCTTTTCCTTCTGGGCAAATAATTACAACTAAAATCATTATTTCATTTTAAATGTTCAGGAAGCTGTCACAAACACTTACCAAATTAAAAGCCCTGCATTCCTTGAATGAGCACGCACTGGAAATGACTCTCAGCTACTACCACGTTATATGTGACCATATAATCAGTTAAATTAAATTAAATTAAATTAAATTAAATTAGGTGGTAACCATCTCAAATTGAATCGACTCCAAATGCTCATCATCTAGAGGCTCGTCTGATGGTTGTTTTCTGAAAAATACATGAAAAGTTCTCTGGCGGCTAATGGGATAATTTGCTAACAGACGTTAGCATTAACTCTCAGAGTAAATGTTAAAATATTCAGTAAAATCCTCCTCTAATGGGGAGCACTTGGAATGTGTGTTGCAAATAACTCTCAGCTACTACCAGAATCTAATTTTGGCTAATTATTTACATTTTCACAGGAGTTATAGGCCTGTTTGTGAATGTTAAAGTTAATAAATCAATTAATTTCAATGTTACTCACTACCTGTGCAATGACCTGTTGCACAACCTGTGTAGTTTATGTTTGTTATGCACAATATACATCAATTCAGTTTTTTTTTTCCAACTCAATTCAGTTTATTTATATAGTAGGTCACAACAAAGTCATCTCTGGACACTGCACAGAAACATTCATATACAGTATATAAAAAGTAAGTTAATATTATTTATCCGAGGAGCAGACTGCCTTGTAGACTAAGTAATTGATTGGATTCACTGGGTTTCATAAACAAATATAACTGTGTGTCATCAGCATAACAATGAAAATGTATCCCATGTTGTTTAATAACTTTACTTAATGGAAGCATATAAAGAGTATTGGTCCAAGCACTGAATCATGAGGAACTCCATGACTAACTTTTATGTATGAAGAAGATTCATTATTTACATTTACAAATTGGATTATATCATGTGCATTTAAGCTTACGGTATTTTTTTGGACTATAAGGTTAACTTAAAATCCTTTAATTTTTCTCAAAAATCAACAGTGAGCCTTACAGCCCAGTGCACCTTATGTATTAATTCTGGTTGTGGACCTCAAACCAATTTTTATGTGACACACGGCGCTCAAAAACCTGCCAAAATGTTTTAGTTTCGCTTGACGCGCCTTATAGTCTGAAAAATATGGTATATAATACCTGTGAAATACTTATTCATACTAATTCATTACACTTTCAACGTCATACTCTACCATGTTGCTGTTTGCTATATTTCTTTTGGACCTTGTAAATATTTTATTTCATTTTCACATTTTGGTGCTTTATTTTGTACCTTTATTGCATGCTTTAGTATTTATTTTTTTGTTGTTTGTTTGTTTGTAGCGAGTCAAATCGGTTCTTCTCATTCTGAACATTTCATTGCATTGTTGACCTGGTGTTAATGTGCATACAACAAATAAACAACATAAACAACATGACACAACATCAGCTGCGGCCGTCATCTTAAATTAGCTTCACTCCAACAGTCAGTGAGCTGTAAACGTAAACTCCATGATTACTTTACGAGAATTTGAATAAAATGTGTCCAGTGATTGACGAGATATTTTGCTAACAGACATAAGCAAAACATATTTTGTTGTCAAGAGATTTCAGTCTACTCCTCTCATTCTTTCACACGTGGAGACTCTCACTGCCTCGGTTTGGTTCTTGACATTCAAAAGAGAGCAAAGCACCGACAAACCAAAACATCTGGGGAATCCAGGTGCTAAAAGCAGAATCAGTTAAACAAATGGTCGTTCTCAGAAAGGCAGTTAATTAGGGATTTCATTAACACACAGTAAAAGACCTGCCACTGATAATGGCTGACAGAAACATAAAGAATGACCTCCACAGCTGTGGACACAACGTTCTATAACAGTTTATTTTGCACCCACACGCTAACGAACGCCGTGCAGTCATCTGGCCTTTATGTCGAGCCACCACACAGATGCAAATGTCTGCAGCGAGAAAATAAAAAAAACAGACGACAGCAGTTTGCTGTACGGTGTGATTGCATTTGTCTAGTTTGAAAATGGTTTACATACTTTCAATTTCCTTTCGGTTGCCATTTCGTCTCAGATGTGCAGGAAAAACAGCAAAATGTAATTAAGGAACGAGTCTGGAGGAGTGGAATCCAGAAGGCTTCAGGTTGAGCTCGTTGAAACAAAGCAGAAAGCCATTAAGGGGAAATATGGTTGTTTTAGCTTTTAAGAAGTAAAAGAAAAAAAAAAAAATTTAAACCTTTCAGCAATGTTGTTTTCAGAGCTTAGTTAAAAAAATTTTTTTTTTTTTTTTTTTTGAGCCGTTT
>JARVGV010000412.1:30566457-30586902 GCA_031762435.1 Hypsolebias longignatus
AACAAGGAGTATTATTTAACAAAAAAAAAAAAAAAAAAAAAAAAGGAGAGGTGAGGCTGTCTAAACTGGACGTTTAGCTCTGTGCTGGTGAAAAACCATTAGATAGCCAGGTCCCTTAGGCAGTGTTGGATTTTATATTTTCATACCTTTCTATAGCTTCTAACAAGCTTTTAAATGTTTGTTTGTTTGTTTGTTTATTCATTTCAATAAAACACAATACAATTACCAGAAAATATTAAAAAAAAAAACATAAAATGAAAGGAAGCAGAAGAAGAAATTATCTTATCATATCTGCTCCCTTATTATGCAACATCAATTCAAGCCATCAATTTAAAACAATCATTCATATACCGTATATTAACTAAAAACATAATTCATCAAGTTCAAGTTAAACAAAATAAACATTGATCAATCACATATATATCTTCCCAACAAAATTGTTTTGATCTTTTTCTTGAATATAGATATTGACTTCACCGCTTTAGTATTATCATCCAAACCATTCCATAGTCCCATTCCTTATTGTGGTGGACCAACCCTTTAAACAATGTGATCTAATAAGATGCATAAATGACAGGTTAACCTAATGAGATGTCATGTTTTAACAATATAATCTGAAAATACCTTTATCAAAAAAAAAAAAAAAAAAAGGTACTGATCTCAAATCAGAACTAACAAAGAGGAATTTTGAACATTGCCAATGACATTGGCATTAAAATATACTTCCTGTTCTGATAGCAAATATGGCAGTGGAAATAAAATAATGTCAAGATGACTTTATCCTCACTCCACTTCTTTTTACTCCCCGGAGGATTCCCTTCCATCAGCAATCAGCAAAGCAAGAGGCACTTAAAAACCAACTGTTACCTCAACATCTTCCCCCCTACTCACGCAAACATCGTCTGTTACTTAAACCGATTTATTTATATTTAGCTTCTACACAGCAGCTTGTTTACATCTGTTTCTCTTCATTTGCTTCCTCTCATTCCCCCTACCCTTTCCTTTTTTTTCTTCTTCTGACATGTACACGATTATTTACACATCCCTGTGTACCCTTCCTGATCCCTTTTTTTTGAAAACCACCTAATTAGAAAAGCCTGTGAGGTTTGCATGTCCCCACCCCCAGCCTCACGACTTCAGTTCCACACAACCTACTGTCTTTTTTCCCCCTTTAACACCAACTCTTCACTGCTTTTCAACTGCATCGCCCATTTCTCTGCGCTCGTTAATTACGCTGAAAAAAAAAAAGAGTGATAGCACATCCCTGTAAACAACACAACAGGTGTAAGGACATTATAGACGGGATCAGAGAAACAAGAGTAAGAAAGTCAAAATGACCAGGAAGCATCAACAACACGCTAAACTGTTTTATTTAAGGGAATTCCAAGGAACAAGCAATGCGGACTAGTTCAAAAGATGGGGAAGAGGACACATGCTCATTAAGACAGGTTTTATAAAAACGAATGTGAACAAGGGTAATGCACATACTGCATCACTGGCCATCTATTAGAGGTCATCATGTAGGTGACGTATTTTTCCCTTTGGGTTTAGCAGTTTTTATCACTAGTTACTAAAAGGAATAGTAAGCTAACAAGTTTGCGCCACCATTTGTAAAGAAATAACACCATCGAAGTGGCTTTGCCTCCGATTTAAGTTACATGCACTGCAGGGAGCTTCCAAACGTACAGATCTGAACCTGAACCTTTTCTCTCTGAACTTTCTAAGTTCACAGAGAGGAATTTCTTTGCAGCATGATTAAAACCACATGGCATGCCTTCTGTCTTTTGTCTTGTCTTTGGATGTGACCTACCGAGTAACATTTCTCAATCTTTTGCTCAGACGTGAATGCACACAGAGAGCAACGGGGGGGCTCACTGGTCTGGGCTTTTTATGACACCTACCCATACCAGCCTATCTATTTAAGTAAATGAAGCAGTACTTAGTGGCTTCCAGAAGCCAAACAGCTACATGATGTGAGCTGCTACATTTTTCTTGGTTTACAGCTCAATGTACAGTTGCTGGACATAAAATTAGAATATCAGGAAAAAGTTCAGTTATTTCAATAATTCCTTTCAAAAATAAAGTGTATTATATTCATTCATTACTCAGACTGCTATAATTCAAACATTTATTTCTTTTAATGGTGATGATCATAACTGACAACAAATGAAACCCCAAATTCATTATCTCAGAAGATTAGAATATTGTGAAAAAGTTCAATATTGAAGACACCTAGTGCCACAGCCTAATCAGCTAATTAACTCAAAACACGTGCAACGGCCTTTAAACGGTCTCAGTCTAGTTTTGTAGGCTCCACAATCATGGGGGAGACTGCTGACTTAACGGTTGTCCAAAAGATGAACATTGACACCTTGCACAAGGAGGGCAAGACACAAAAGGTCATTGCTAAAGAGGCTGGCTGTTCACAGAGCTCTGTGTCCAAGAACATTAACAGAGAGGAGAAGGGAAGGAAACGATGGGGTAGAAAAAAGTGTACAAGCAACAGAGGTAACCGCACCCTGGAGAGGATTGTGAAACGAAACCCATTCCAAAATGTGGGGGAGATTCACAAAAGGTGGACTGCAGCTGGAGTCAGTGGTTCAAGAACCACCACACACAGACGTATGCAAGACAAAGGTTTCAGCTGTCTCATTCTTTGTGTCAAGCCACTCTTGAACTAGAGACCGTGTCAGAAATGTCTCGTCTGGGCTGAAGCCAAAAAGGACTGGACTCCTGCTGAGTGGTCCAAAGTGATGTTCTCTGATTAAAGTACATTTTGCATTTCCTCTGGAAATCAAGGTCCCAGAGTCTGGAGGAAGAGACGAGACACAGAATCCACGTGCTTGAGGTTCAGTGTCAAGTTTCCACAGTCAATGATGGTTTGGGGCCATGTCATCTACTGGTGTTGCTCCACTGTGTTTTCTGAGGTCGAAGGTCAATGCAGTCGTCTACCAGGAAGTTTCCTGCTGATGACCAACTTCATGGAGATGCAGATTTCATTTTCCAGCAGGACTTGGCACCTGCACATAGTGCCAAAGCAGGACCTGGTTTAAGGACCTTGGCATCCCTGTGCCAGCAAACTCACCTGACCTTAACTCCATAGAAAATCTATGGAGTGTTGTGAAGAGGAAGATGTGACACACCAGAGCCAACAATTCAGAAGAGCTGAAGGTCACTATCAGAACAACCTGGGCTCTCAGAACATCTGAGCAGTGCCACAGACTGATGGACTCCATGGCACGCTGCATTGATGCAGTAATCCAGACAAAAGGAAGTATTGATGCTGAACATGTTCATACTCTTCAGTTGGCCAACTTTTCTAAAAATCAAAGTTTTTAATTGGTCTTAAGTAATATTCTAATTTTCTGAGATACTGAATTTGGGGTTTTTATTAGTTGTCCGTTATAATCATCAACATTAAAAGAAATAAACATTTGAAATACATCGGTCTGTGTGTAATGAATGAACATCATATAAAAGTTTCACTTTTTGAATTGAATTACTGAAACAAATCAACTCTTTCATCATATTCTAATTCCGTGGCCTGTAAGCCACGATGTTTTCCCTCCTGCAGAGGCTCGGTGCCGAAGAGTGCTTGAGACACATTTATCCATGAGAGCATATGTGTGTTAAACGCGTGTGTGTGGTGTTACTGAATGTCTTCCAGGCGCTGCATTTTTTTTAAGTGCCTTCTTTACTTTCTTGCAGTCTGCCAATGACACACAGAGCAATTAAGCTGCTGCTCTTTTAGGGCCATAAAAAACCACCCTGAGCACGAGGGTGTCCAGCTGAAAGAGCAGGAGAGGGGGAATGAGAACAAAGTAATGCAAATCTCTCTCCTTTGGTTATTTATTTATTTTTTTATGTAACTGTTGTCCTCCCTTTGACCTCCCCAACCACATGCCTGTTCTTCCATCTCCACCCAACGTGATGGTTTCCTCCTCCCCATCTTCATCTCTCTGTCTGCAGGTATCTTCCCATCTGCCTCTTTCTTTCTCTACTTGATGTTGTTGATGTACTGTGCTGATGCTGTCTCCTGACGTGTGTTTTTTAGTGGTGTTGTTTTGTTTCTGCCCCTCCTCCTCCTCCTCCGCACCCTTCCTCCTCCCCTCCTTCCTCTGCGCAGGTCCCAGTGGCACCAATATCATAATAGGGTCCATCGCAGGTGCTATTCTCCTGGCAGCTATAGTCCTAGGGGGAACAGGATGGGGATTTAAGTAAGAGTTCTGGCATGCCTTTGTGTACCTGTCTGCTTCTACCTGAAGGACCCCCGTCCACCCCTCCCACTATCACCCCTAACTCCTGAATTATTGCTCAGTCTTTGGGAGGGGAACGGGGAGTCGAGTCTGAGACGCTCTAATGCTTGACTGCTTTAGTCTTTGAGCTCTAATTGTAGCAGAGGTTGTTTTTGTTTTCTAATCTTTCTTCAACTCTGAGCTCCATCCTGCACCTTGGCCCTACAGTCCCCCCACCCCACCTCCTTCCTCCCCCGCTACCAGCTCAGCTTGTTGTAGTTCTGACAGGGCAGGGCCGAGTTATTTCTCTGCCAGGATCCGCTGCACTGCAGCACTTCTCTCCAGTTTGCTAGAACTGACCTGATTCACATCACTGGTGCCACGTCCAAATGTTTCCCCTGCTTTTATTTTTAAATTTTGATTTACAGTGCTGTGCAACAGTTTTACATTGCACCTAATTTCTTTCTAAATTTCCTCCGAGGTGCCAGATTTTCTTGCAAATCTTTAAAGTGGTATTGATAAGTAGTTGTGCAGGTTTTCTGAAATATTTTAACATAGATTTAGCTGTTTTTTAACTCATTTTCAGTGAATTATTTGTACCCAGCTATCACATATTGTGCATTGTGAGCTTAAATAAACCCGTCTTGGGGGTCAGCACCTCTACCTTGTATTCCTGAGGCTGCAGGTTCGAGCCCAGGTTGCGTCAGGGAGAGCGTCCAGAGTAAAGCAATTATCAAAATAGTTTTAAAGTGTGCTCACTATGTCGACCCCTGAAAAAGGGGACAACCAAAATGTTGAGAACATCTCAAAGAAAAATACAGTCCAGCAAACATCGTCCTTCATTTCATCATTTATTGTATAAGCTTTCAGCTAATCTGTTTTTTTTTTTTGTGCCCAAATCTGTGCATTTTTCATGGATTTGGATAAAAAATAAAGTACAAGTTGTGTCTTTGTGACGGCTGCTGGTGACAGAGTCTAAAAATCCCACTTAAAACAGGTTCTTTACTAAGCTGTCTGTTATTAGTCAACACGGCGCTGGTTTATCTTTGAGTTTAAGGAGGATCTCTGTGACTGTTTCAGACCAGTCGACAATTGAAAATTGTCAAATACGTACTGTATAAGCAGATTTTCTGTTGTGGTCTCACTAAATTCAGAGTCTTTCCAATCAAATGATCACGCTACATTTTGAGACAAATGTTAAAAATTGGGGACTTTTTTTAATGTGCATGGATTGCAGATCGTGCACAATGTTTTGTTGCCCATCTTCGCCCACGTCATATCTCAGCTGGCTTTGTTCTCACTTTGACAGCCGCCCCCACATTTATAATTTATTCTGCTGGAGAGAAAATGAAAAGTAGGCAGATTTGGGTCAGTTTTTAGACCTGGACTTTGGCCTCCACTGTTTTCTGTCAGAGAGCTCTCGTCTTGTCACAACGCTAACATCGATAGCTTGGAAACAAAATTTAGATTTGGTTTGAGCATATTTTGAGAGAAAAACTGTTGCACTTTTTCCCAAACTGACACAGCTCCTGTTTTCTGTGACTCACACCAAAAGTTTGAGAATCCACAAGAAAGTTGGGAGAGATTCTGGAGACTTCTTCGACTACTTGAAGATCTGTAAGAGGCAATAAGGAAGACTAGGAACTGAACAGAAAATGAGCAGAAAAAGAAGCCAACTTGAAAAATAAAAACAGAGGAATTGCATTTCCTGTGAAAATGCCGTGTGATGCTGAAGAACAGCTGAAATTACAGTAGCTAAAAACCTACTGAAATGTAGCTGAAACGGAAGAACAAGCTTATGTTAGCAGAAGAACGTAGAAAGAACACATATTTGCCAAATTTGGTTTAAATAAACAGAAATTGGCACAAACATTTGTAAATTAGATTTAAAAAAATAAAAAGGCCGAAATGAGCAAGAAATAGCTGAGAAGTACCTGAAGCGGCAGAACAAACCTTCAATTATGGAAATTAATTGGAGAGAGTGCAATAGTTCCCAAGGCTGAAATAAGCAAGAATGTGCACAAAAAGAGGAAATAAATTGGAAAAATAAAAGCAGAAATTTGCTAAAATATCTGAATAGTAGCTAAAAAGCAGAAAGCAGCTTGAATTACCAAAAGGAAGTGGAGAGAGCACAATTTGCCCAATTAGGCTGAAAAAAGCAGAATTGAGCACAAAAATTGTAAACGATCTGAAAAAGCTGACATTAACAAAAGAATTTAAAAAAATGGCTAAATGTTAGCTAAAAAGGCAGAAAGAAGCTTAAATTATCAGAAGGGAGTAGAGAGAGCACGATTTTTGCTAAATTGGGCAGGAAAAAGTTTAAATGGGTGTTACAAAAAGTGGAATTAATTGAAAAAGCTAAAATTAGCATGAAACAGCTAAATAGTAGCTGAAATTAAAATAGCTTACAGACAAAAGCTGAAAGAAGCATAGCGAGCTGAAATTAGCAGAAAGAAGTCAGAAGAAGCACAAAAATGTTGTAGTTAGCAGAATAAAGTTGAAATGGCGCACAAAACTGCTTAAAGTAGCTGAAATTTTAATTGTATTTATTTATTTATTTATTTGCACAAGGAAGCTGAACAAACCTGAACTGGAACAAAATGTGAAAGGAGCAGTAAAAGGTTGTAAACATATCTAAATAAATGAAGGATGTAAAATGAGCTCAATTCATTTTCTATGAGGGGGAAAATGGCAGAAAAGGCTAAATATTTTAAAAAGCTAAAATTGCACCAAAACCAAAAGTCATGTCAAGATCGTTCTGATTGAGCTGAACGTTTTGATGTGATTTGTTGAAATAGCACAAATATTGTGGAACGAGAAAGATGCCGAAAAACATATGGAAGTATAGAATCTTTAATAAATTTAAACAGGAAAAGAATAGTGTGAATGCTTAATATCACACACACCAAAAAAATAAAAAAAATAAAAACAGACTTAATAAACCCATGAGAACTGCTGAGCAACAACACTTTAAAATCTTACAATAAAATCTGGCTGCTGGGAATCAAAACGAAACAAGGATTGATTCAAGACTTTTCCACAGCACTGCATGGATCTTTTTACAGTACTGTAGTCTAAATTAGGCACTCTTTACATTATTGTCATTTTTCCTCTTTAGGCATCTTTCTAACCTGCAACCCCCTCACTGACATGCCACATTTCACCTCTGCATGCTTGCTTCTGTTCACTATTGAAGGTCTGACCTGAAAGGACTGCAGCGACTGGCTGATAAAACGTGCTGCTTTTTGGAACGCTCTAGTTGTTGATTTGTTGCATCCAGCCAGTCCTTTTAGGGCCAGAGGTCTGTGCATGTGTGCATGATGAATTGTAGTTTTCTCTTAGTAGTTCAGTTTGATGATGGTTTCTTCTGTGTTTTTGGGATTATTACCACAACTACTGTAAGTCACATGCCACATCCTGCTGCTGCACGTGACTTTCTAACAGGGAAAAAAGCTTCTGAAAAGGACAAACGGGTGAAAGAACTGATCAAAAAATGGACAGATTCGTCCTGAACTCTGCCTGTTGCTCATATTAAAATACGTTTGTAAAAACCTTTTGTTGCGCAGCTGTTTTGTTCATGCTTGTTCGTTTGTTGCATTTTAAGCTAATGATGCAATAATCGTAGTAACTTTAATTAATTAGATGGTCTTTTCTTCTTTTTCTTGCGGACTTGACATGTTTTGACCTTTTTCTCTCCTCTTTTTACGCGCTCATTGGATGCAGGAACATTCGAAGAGGAAGGTATAACCTTACGGTACCACCGATGAACCCAAAGCATCCTGTGTCATACACCTCGTATAAAATTCTCTCAGACGAGAATGTTTTTGCCAAAGTCTCTGTGTTCACGTGTCTGTTTCCAAATTATCTCGTAAACCACATGATGAATTTTGATGAAAAGTGCTTATCATTAATGGTAGCGGGCGATATGCATTCCCTCCATTAATTCTGGGCCTGTAGTGATTATTTGTTTTTCACTGCAAGTACTTGTGCATTTTCCTGTAAATCAGAATCACCTCATGCCATCTGTGCAGCCATCTTTACCTTCTCCAGGTAATAACCCCTCCATTCACCCTTCTGTTTCAGATCTGGAGGAGGATAAGATCTGTCTTTCTGTCTGTCTCCTGTCCACTCGTCTTCCTCCTCGCACTGTCGTTTCCACGTTGAAGGAGAGGGGAATAAAAAAAAAGTCTTCCATTTCCGTCCTCAAATTTCTCCGATCCTCTTAAGACATCGTCATTTCCTCCACGCTCCTGTCTGCTCCTTCCGTTTGTCCTCCTCTGAGAGCCCCGCCTTCTTTTTGGGGTCTGCGGCGGCTCCTCGCACCATACCAGCCGAATCGTTCTCGCACGGCTGCTGCCAGCGTGCAGCTGAGGATTGGGTCCAGGCTGCACCGAAAGTCAGGGTGTCTCTCCCTGTGGGAGGCACCAGGGTCTTCCTCCGGTCCAGGGACTCTGCACTTTGGTGTCTTCTTCTCATGATACAGAGCATATCAACGATGGACCAATTTGACAAGAGACACGTCTTTCTAATGCTTGCCTGCACACAAACACACACACACACACACAAAAAAAAAAGCCAGACCAGCTACCATCAGGTAAACGCTGGACCAGTGCACAGACCGAAATAATGTGACAGAAGCTGAATCGTTAATTTCTTAACGGAAATGGACCTGAGGTTCACTTCCTCCGAGGCCGGGCCTTAAAGGTGCATCTTTATATGGACAGTAATCAGTTAAATCTAGAACGGAAAAAGAAATCCAACAGTGGACTGTGAGTTTCCCAAAGAGAGACTAAGGAAGGACTGATTATCATCGACTCTTGACTGCCATTTGTCCCTTACCTGTCTTCTTGTTTTCAGGTACAAAAAGAGGAGCGGGTTTAAAGGTTTTGGGATCATTTTAAAAACCACTGAAGAAGCAGCAGAGACCGTAACTTAGTGTTTTAAACGTCCGACAAACATTCCACTGAGTCTGTCTCACCACTTCCAAAGCTTGTAGAAGGTTTACCGTGTGTCTGTTGCAGTGTGCATGTGTGTGTGTCAGAGATTTTTAAAGACTGAAGGGAACAGAATACGTGTTTACATTCATGTTGTCCACACCTGAACGCCCCCGTCCTGCAGGGGCAGGTTTTTATCTCTTTTTACAACCTTTAAGGGGCGTGGCTCCGTCAAAGGCAGCACATCAATACCAGTTTTTATGTATCGAAACAGAAAATGAGCACTTGTATGCACAAGTTTGTAAATACGTGGAAAAAACCAACAACAACCCTGAATGTTAAAAGCAATGTATGGAGCTTTATTTAAAGTAATAGTTTTATTTGTTTCTGCAAATGTAAAGCTATTTATTCATCTGTCCACGCAGTCTGCATCTGCAGACCTCCATGCATCGTTAAACGTGGCAAAACATTGTCGTCTTTCACGAAAAAGAACCTTTTGTATGTTTGTCAATCACCTCTGAGAGAACCTCGGCCCCCAAAACATCCAAACGACCCCAGTAGTTAAAAGGTTCTCGTGTTTGGGGCTACTTGTACAAAACTTTATGAAGATGGTTTGGTTTGTACCAAGTTTGCACTTTGGAAAACTTATTAATAGAAAATGTACAGAGTTAAAAACAATCAAGGCAAAGAATAAACCCAATGAGATGTATCCTGCACCATATTTTTAGACGGTCTTTTTGGAGTGAAACCATGGAAAAAGGATGTGATGCTTGTCAACGGATTGAAATGAATAAAATTAAAAAAAAAATCACCACACCTCCCATCACACTGAATATCTGTTTGAAATTGATGATTAGTTATGCAGTAGTCCCTCGTTTATCGCGGGGATCCGTACCCTGAGGTGAAAAACAGCAAAGTAAGAAAAGTAGTAAATGTAGTACGTTTTAGTTTATTTTAGTATTTTAAATAGTGGTGTTTTAAACCCTTCCCACACTCTTGCAGTATTCTAAACATTGACTAAATGCTGTAAGAGAGAGCATGATTTCTGCCACCTGTTGTTCTTGGCCACGCCCACTTCCCCACTTCAGCGTGGAGATCAGCTGATCAGCTGCAGGAGGAAGCTTCTCCTGCAGCTGTGGGCTGCACACAGGTTAAATCATTTAAAATCATTTATTTTAAATAAAAATTCCCTGCCGATCGTGCGGCTCATCCATCAGCTAATTGTGTCATGTCCAATCTTATTTTGAAAAACCACGGAGCGAGTTCACGAAAAACGGAACTGCGAAGTAGCGAGGGACTACTGTAATAGGAAACTGTGTTAAATTAAACTTCTTGAAGAACAAAAATACAATTTCTACATCAGTTTTCCTCTTATTATTTTTTCTTTTTGTATTATGTCCGTTAAAGCAGAATGCTGTATTGAACCCTATATTTACATGACGGTTACCTGAAAGAATTAAAACCACAACAATTTAGAGAATGTTGGCATAAATGATCCAAAACCTTAAAAGTTTTAAAGAATATTCAGACTATAAAAATCAGTTTAATGTTTAGCTCTGCTTTTAAAGAGAAACAGTTCTTCAGTTCAAATCTCTGCACAGCTCAGGAAATATTTTGTTGCAACTTCTCCTGAAAACCCACTTCTTCTTTAATCTATAATTAACTGTGTATGTTTGTCCACCTGTCTGTTAGTAAAATATGTCAAGAACCAGTGCACGGATTGGATGAAACCCTCAGATATTCACTGGATGTAATGCTTTTGGAGTAAACCTGATTCAAGATGGCCACCACAGCTAAACAGCCGTAAACACAAAAATGTCTATATTTTAGTCAACTTTACAGACACCGAGCTAAACATTGGCGTGGTAGTAGCCGAGAGTCATCTCCACCATTGTATGAGCTGTAACAGATTGCACCGCTCCTCTTTAAAACTTCGGCGGGCGATATGCATTCCTTCTATTATCTCGATGGAGGAGCAGTAAGAAACCTGCTCCAATGCTTCAGAAGTAAATTTTAAGTTTTATTCTTTTGAAATTTTAATTATTGTCAATTAAATGTACTGTCTAAGGAATTCATAAGAATCTTTTCAGCTGATTCAAACACCATGTTCTTAAAGTTTTCCTAGTTTTTGTGAAGTCCTTTACATTTCCCGTCATATTTTTAATCAAACTAAAACTTTAACGAGCTTCTTTTCTTCCAGCTGATAAAACAAACTGATCGTTTAGTAACTCCACCTCAGGTGTACAGTCAGTTGATCGTTCAGAGACAAAAAAACAACAACAAATGTATTAAAATATTTTATTTAAAGCAACTTATCACAAAAGCCAAGTAATAATTCAAATTAGTTTCTTTAAATAATAAAAACCGTAGAAAAGACACGCAGGTCAGTGATGGACAAAAAATGTTTTTCTAAAAGGCAGCCAAAGACCGAATGTGTCGACCTCTAATCTTGATCAATGTGATTGATCGCATGGTCCTTTGATTGCTCATTTGTGCTTTTTGGGCTGATAGGTCTTTGGTGTGTTTCCAGGGGGGCTGTGTAACCCCTCTGATCAGAGGTGACATCAGTCGGCCACCTCTCCAACGTCCCATTTTGTTTTGGGCTCCTGCCACCACTCAGCCAGGAAGGCCTCCTCGTAGTCCCCCATCCCCTCGAACTCGGCATCGGGATGGTCAGAGCGGACGCTGGATGTGTCCTCTGGACTCACCACCCCCTGAAATGTCAAAGAAAAGACAGTCCCCTACAATCAAGCTGTTTTTTTTGTCTTCCACGCAGCGAGATCTTCCTTCATGCCTGTAAATCTGTCACTTTACTCTGTAATTCAGATGTTTCTATTCTCCTCTCAGGTCCAGGCAATATGTTGGGATGGGAGGGGCTGACCCGAGTTAAACGGTTGTGGCGTCGTTTCAGTGGCCGACACCTCCCAGCCACATACCACACTCTGCTGGTGGAAAACCGACCCCCCCCCCAACCTAACTTTTCTCCTTTGTTCTGGAATTTGCTTTTATTCTGAAAGTCTTCATTCATGCGCTTGTTTGTCCTGCCTGCTCATGCAGAGTTTAGATTTTATCTGCTGTGAGATGTCCGGCTCTGAAAACAACAGGGATGGCATTTTGATTCTGCCAGCGTTTTATTTATAAAGAAAAAATAAGCTAAGTTTAGACTTTTAATGTTTTTTGTAAATATAGCATCTGGAAAATCTTTACATCTGGATAAACAGTCAGTTCCAAAAGCGTTGTCCTTTTTTTGAAAATAACTTTACAAGCAGAAAAATGTCATAAGGTCAAGGAAATGTGCTAGAACAAACATTTATAGGCCCTGAGCGCGCGCTTACACTAAACTGTTGTGGGTTTACAGCTGCTGAAAACATTTCAGAAAAGCTCTACTAGTTTATGACGGCTTCAAGAATATTTAAAAGTTTGTAATGAAAGGAAACTTCCCACACTTCAGCTCTGAACATTCTTCAGTTCTATTTATTTTATTACTGTATTTTCCACCGTACACGTCGCACCGCCCTATAAGTCACATCAGTACAACTATGTCTAATAAAGTGGAAAAATCCATGAATATGTTGCTTCGCTGTGTGTGTCGCTGTGTGTGTCGCAAGTGTGTCTCAGTCTAACTTTTCCTTAATAAATGCACTTTAATGGTCAAAGCTGCATTTCAAAAGCCGATATGCAGAAGTAGGAACACGTAGAGGGACGAGTCGCTGTGCATTTCTTCAAAATTTGACAATATAAACACCTAAAAACAATTGTTTGCTTGACTTTATAGGAAAGTTGCGTCTCAGTTGAACTTTTACTAAAGAAAAGGACTTTAACGGTCAAATCAGCAGCATTTCAAAAGTATTCACTGCCTCGGTGCTCCGCGAGCGTGCAGACAGAGAGGAAATCGGGAAGGAAGCTGTGCATTTCTTCTAAATTTAACCAGATAAGCACCTAAAAACAATTGTTTGTTCGACATTAAAACAAAGGTGTGTCACAGTTGAACTTTTACTTAATGAACGCACTTCAATTGTCAAATTAGCTGCATGTCACCGGAGCGGCGAAACTAAGCTGATTTGACGTTTGCTCCAGCCGAGCTGGACGAAGTTGTCAGGTCTATGGCAAGCCAGTTGTGTCATTAATACCCACTTTTACCTATTACATGACACAACGGCATGCAATACTGCTTGAGCGCCATCCAGTGGCTGAAAATGTTAGTGTTCAATATTTTCAGTCAGAATGAATGAAAACGGTAATTTCTCAGCCAAAAATTGGTTTATAAATATGGGGGAAAAAATCCAAAAATACTGTAAATCGCTTCGGTTTATAAGTCTTAGGGCATTTAAATTATGCAAAAAACTACGACTTATAGGTGAAAAATACGGTAAATACAGGCAAATTAACAATAAAACCACACTTTAATGCAGCAGTAAGGAATTGAAGACCTTCCCTTTAAAAAAAAAAGATGAGAATCTGTAGCAAACCAATAAGAAGTTTTGCATTAATGCTAAACGCAATATGGTATACAGTATCTTCTAAAATAAAGGACTGCTCTGGAATAATTGCCCGTGTTTTCACTATGCTGCTCAAAAAACAACAGTTTGTAACAAACGTCTTCCACCCAGCTGAGGAACGTACCTCGTCTTCTGTTTGTAGGTAGTTCAGTGCAAACTCGAGCATCTCCTTCTGTTTGATCGTCTGGTTAAAGTACTTCAGAGCCTCCTGCAAAATAAGAGACGTCAGCGCTTGAGTTGACTCGAGCAGCAGCTGTAAACAAACAAAGAATCCGCGCTCGGCCACAAATCTGGGCGGCTGTTTTCGTTTATGCCCTGCTCGGTTTGAAAAGCCTTAAAGTTTTTACAGCGGTGCCAAATTTATTTCCCTGGCCAGCGAGGTTTATGTGCCGCTGCAGCCAAATTCACACCGTGTAAAAGAAGGAAAACAAGCCGTGTCTTTACACGACTATATAAGTTTCTAATCACCACCCTGACATGGAGCTAACGTTCACACCAGCACCAGTTTTCTGCCCTCCACTTTGCTTGTGTTTAAAAACCTTCTGCTGCGTCTGGCTCGAGCAGCAGGATCAGGATTTACGACACGCCGCTTCACTTACAGGCCGAGGCTGAAAGTCCTCCTCCTTGAGGCCCCACTGTTCCCGGTAGAAGCGATAATAGGCCACGTTCTGCTGCATCACCTGGTCGCTGGGGTCAAACAGCATGTAGCTAGCTGCACAGGGAGCAGCGTTCTTTACATCGTTCACTGGAAAAAAATAAAAACAACCAAAATAAAGAGACACTCCAAACCTGAATGCAGCTAGAGGAATGCTGTTAAATTAGCTAAAATACTAGCTAATATGGAAAACTTAATGCGCAAGCTAAAAGCAGCAAAACACTAGCTGAAATGTAATTTTAAAAATTCTTCTTTTGGCTGCTTTCTTCTTCAGGGGTCACCACAGCGAACTAACTCCTACAAAAACTTGGAAATTGTTTTTACGCTGGATGCCCTTCCCGACACAACCACATCCACCGAGCTACCACAGCCCTCTCTCTAGGGCATCTGGGGGACAGACAGTGGGGGGTTCAGGGCCTTGCTCAAGGGCCCAGGGTGGGGCAAATGAGGGTGGAGGCAGGTGTGGGTGTTTCACCTTTCCCACTCATATTTTGATGTTGGTCCAGGGAGTTGAACCGGCAACCTTCCGATCACAGGCTCACCTTCTCTAGCCTCTGTGCCACCACTCCCCTAAAAATATAATACTAAATAACCTCAATATAAAACTAGCAAAATGCTAACTAAATGTAGCTAAATTTTAGCTTAAAGGCAAAACTAGCCAAAGGCAAAACTACAAACTAAACATAAAAGTAACAAAACCCTAGCAGCAATTTTAAAATGTAAAAATGACTAAATGCCAGCTAAAACATAGCAATGCACTAGCCTAAAGCTAAAATTTGCTAAATGCTAGCTGCAATGTAAAAATAGCAAAATGCTACCTTACACTTCTAAGTAGCCAAATATTAGCCGAAAGCAAGCGTGCTGAAGAAAATTTCAAAATAAACAAGGTTTTTGGAGGGATTAAGCTCGATGTAATTCTCTGGTGACTTTTTTTATGTGAACAGCTGAAATGTTTAAAATATATAGTTTTTTTTTTAAGTCATAACCTGAACAAATTGAACATTTAGACTTTTAATTGTTAAAATTCAAATAAAGAGACAGAAGAAAAGAGATAATCAGCAGCGGTTCTCCTCAGATCTTACATTTATAATATGAAAACTGGAGGTAGTGATACATGGTGGCCACGAACTTCTCCACGAAGAAACCTCCGACGCTCGGGGTGAGCTGCTCCTCACACTTCACCTTACACTTCAGCACGTCGGTGAACAGATCTGTGAGGAGGAGGACATGAATAAACCCTCTTGTCTCCTACACGCTGAAAAATATATATATTTTTTTCTGCTCTCGGCTCACCTGCCAGAGTTGGATAAAAGTCTTTGAACTCTAAGATTTCATAGGAGCCTTCGCAGCCCGCCAGGCAGAGGTTGTAGATGTCAAAGAACTGCGTGACGGCCTGCTCCATGTTCCTGGCGCTGCCGCTGAAGTCTCCGTTGTTGTAGAGCGTCACGCTCTTCAAGAAGACACTCTGGGTAGGACAGACGTGTTATTTTTAAAGGGCAGAGTGTTTTTAGAGGTGAACTACATGAAGGCGGAGCCACCGACCTCGTACGGCTGCTCCTCGTGGTCGATGAGGTGTTCATCCACCTCCATCAACGTCTTGTAGTAGTTCATGTTTTTAGTAAGAGATGGATCCTTTGGGTTTTTCTTTAGGAAGGTGTGAGATGCTGCGACGGCTTTCTCCAAGTTGTTAAGCTGGAAAAAGAGCACAAAGCGCTAGACCTGTCGCGATGACAATAAATCAATTAATCACATGATGAATTAAAATTTTCGACCGTATTTTCATTTATCGGCTTTATCGTTTCTTCTTGTCTCTTTCTACTGAAGACACTGGATGACAAAAGGCTCAACTCCGGTGCTCTTCACTGACCCCTTCCTTTCTCTTTAAAATCTGTTTTAACCGTACAAAAAAAGCATTTATGGATCATTAAAAGCAGCTAAAGTTGAGAAGCTAAGCTACAAGGTAAGCTAACTGGGTGGGGGGGAACCTCCGTCTTATCGAAGCTCAAAATTCACAGTTGAAACCCGCGCCTTCGTGTAAAAAGTTGTTTATCTCTGAAAAAAGAAGCTGAGAACTTGTTTACTGGGTTTTTTTATTAAAAGCTTTGTGTGAAAAATGTTACGCTAAACAGCTCAAACCACACGAGCGTCCGCCATGTTGAGAACCGCAAATAAGGAAGGAGAGACGGCCCATGTCACATCAAGGGGCCTCCCTCCCATTTTTATTAAAGGGACATGCTGCTTGCTCCCTCACTATCCATCCTTTGGTTCAAACAATCTTATACTGACATCCAGTGGTCAGAAAAGGTACTGCAAAACAAACTAACCAACATTTCTTCTTAAATTTGACAAAATTACTAATTATTGCCAAAATTTCAAACAATATTATCGTTTATCGCAATAATTTCTGAGACAATTAATCGGCCAGCAGAATTTTGTTATCGTGACAGGCTGATGGAGTTTCCACTGATGGAGCAAATCGATTCTTCTTGTGCTGACTAAAACCTTTTTTATAAAATTTAGTTTATTTGTGTTGCTTCAACTCACAACTGACGTCGTCTCAGACAACGATAAAACACGAACAGTACTTTATGAAATAACAATAATTAAAAGCCGTCTAAGGAAGCCAGCAGAATGAATCTTTACTTCGTTACAACCTCCCACCCTGATTGAGCATGGGGAGACTGTGGGAAGGAATGACTCCCTTTTAACAGGAAGAAACCTCCAGCAGAACCAGGCTCGGGCTGGGCTCATAAACAGGATTGGTCCATAATGATGTTTCTATAGGAAGTAAAACCCGGGTTTACTAGCAGCGATATTTGTATGTGTAAAAGTGGAGAGTAGAGTTTACAGTAGTAAGAAATGTAGTTCTCTTATAGCAGCATAACCATAGGATGGCACAGGAAGCTCAAACCAACACTACCTATAGGATTTTTCCAAAAAGGAAAGACTTAAATGTGCAAACAGAAAGAGGAAGTTGGTTCTGATAACTGAAAGCTCTCTTTTAGACACTGTAGGAACCACAAGTAAACCTGCAGAATCACTTTTCCATCACATGGTTGTTGAAATCTTTGTATGTCGGTGTGATTTTTATTTTCTTTAGAGCGCTCAGATTTATTTGTGCACAAGGACATTTTCTGCTCCTCATATTCATTAACAATTTAAAAGTTTTAGATTCTGAAAAATAAATTAACTACTAGTGAGCTATTATTAACTACTCAACCAAAATAAACCGTCCAGAGGATATGACTCATTTTGTTACATAACTATTAGTAAGTTTTAAACATCAATAATTTACCGGTAAGTATTCACGATAAAGTTTTGATGCTGGGGAAAGCAACATCTCTGGAGTTTTTAGGGATCCTATGGGTTTCTGGTGGTTTCTTCCCCCTCGCTGTGCTTTTATAACATTATTACTATTTATCTTTATTAAATTGTTGGTTTTGTGCTCTGAGGGAAGAATGAGGTGATTGTTTTCGGGGGGGGGGGGGACCCTGCACGAGACGTGGCACCAGCTCAGTCAGGTCTGCAGGAGCTTGGATCACATTCCAGCAGCGGGGGGGGGGGGGGCTCCTTCAGTTGGATCCAGGCCACGGGTACGCGGGGCTCACCTGGTAGTGCGCGTACTGACCTGGTAGTGCGCGTACTGGATGTACTTGTACGGTGTCCGTTGCTCGAAGGTTTCCAGTAAGTCCCTCCGCGGGTAGGGCAGCGTGAACACGGGGAAACCCGCCTTGCACTTCTTCAGACACGCCGCTCTCAGCAGGATGTGGCGCACGAGCCGGAGGTCGGCGTCGGGCAGCGGCGGCGCGCCCTCCCCGCCGCAGCTGCGGCCGCAGAACGCCTCGCTGTCCCGCAGCAGCCGGTGCAGCCGCAGGCTCAGCTCCAGGTACTTCACGCTCTCGGCCCAGTTCTGCTCCGCGTACTGCTGCAGCGCGTGGCTGTACGCGGACTCCAGCGGCATGACGTCATGCTGGGGGAAACTTCTGAAGCTGTACTTCTCGTACTGAGCCTCGACCGGTACCGGGCGCAGCTGCAGCAGCAGCGCCGGGAGGAGAAGCGCCAGGCCCGGGCTTCTCACGAGCATCGTTCCCCTCCGCCGGCTCCCACCGGACTCTTCTGCCTCTGAACGGACCAGGAGTCGGTCACCGGGGGCTGCTCATGTCTGCGTGCACGTAGGCTGCGAGCTCCTGGAGGAAACATCACTGAAGACCACAGCTCCGCGGGGCGGAACTTCACATTAAAAGCTTTTTAAAACGCCACACTTCAGGAAACAAAATCTGAGTTTGTTCTGGGAAGAATGTTTAAAAACTACATATACAGTATGTTACTTATATAATTTGTATTTACTTCTTGTTACTTCGGTCATTTATTGCGTTTTCGGCTCTTGACTTTTACTGTGAAGGAGCATCGTCGTATTTCCGGCGTAAAACATCTGGACCTCAAGGAGGAAAAGGTCCAATGTTCTTCAGGTTTTTCCAGTCATAACATTCACAACATGGATTTATTCAGCAAAAGCTTTAATCATAAGTAAATAAACATAAATTATTTTAAGTTTTTTTAAATTATATTTTTGTTATTCATTCAAATGTGGTTAATTTGTTTATGTTTGAACAGTTTTAACCCACCAGAGAAACCTAAGATGTGAAACACAGTGTAATAAAGTAAAATATTTTAGACTTGTGTGACACGTTCATGTGTAAAACCAGGAGAAAGTTTTAGATTTCTGGGGTCCTGAGTGGAAACATGGGTTCGGGTCAGAACCAGCCTTTCTTTACACGTTTGCACTTTAGAAAGTGGGAGTGGGCCCGGGGCCACTCCTCCTGCAGCTCCAGGAGGAAAGATGCACGAAATGAGGAGAAAGAGGCAGAACAGGACCGAATGTGACTTTATAAATAAAAGCATAAAGTAAAACGTGTTTTGATTCAACATGGATCATTTGGCATACAGTGATGTGAATCCATTTTAGAAAACAAAATCTGCACAATTATTTGTCTCATTGATTATTAATGTGTCCTTGGATTAACCATTTGCATTTGTTATATGTAGGGATTTCCCAGTGTTATGGCAGCTGGCAGATAATTTCAAAGGAAAGCAAATGGTTAGAATTGAAAGGATTATTTCTGAAGACACATTTGAAAACCTTGAATTAAATGTAGAGTAGGACGACAATCTGATAGGCTCTCTAGACAGTGTCTTTATTATATTAATTTTTAAGTAAATTTCTAATATGTTTGTGTTATTTGTGCTGCAGACTGTGTTCATTTACTCATCTTGCTAACACGTCACATTTATTAAGTATGGACATAAATGTTCTTTATTTACATTGAGTGTGTACTCACATTTCTAAATTGTATAAATAAAGGTTAAATACTGTATTTTAAAAAGTATAACATATCTGTAAACTACAGGAGTAAACTCAAACTGCACCATTTGATACAGTTCAGAATAAATGTTTTACGTTTGAATTTATAATGAGTCAGTTTAATCTGTCTTTATTTCATTTTATTTCATTTGAAGAAATTGGTCATTTTTAAATGATACTTGTACTGTATTTTGTTTAGACAAACCCTTTTCAAATACATAAACAGTATTCATAGTTTATTTTTAATTCAAGGATTCAAGGTTCTTTATTTGTCATTCGCACCCCATGTACACGTGGTGGAACGAAATTATGGGTCCCAGTTACGTCCAACAATAACATGTAAAATAAAAAACAGTAATAAGATCCAAGAGATGTACTGATAAAAACAACTAATACATAAGCACTATAAAACATCACGTTGAACAGCAGCACGAACCTGAGTCTGTGTGAGCAGATGAGCACGCATGAACACAGCAACATAAAACTGATCAGCAGCAACACGATGTTTAATTATTATTAATCATTTAATTAGTTTTTGTTTGAAGTTTGGTGTTTATGCACATAACATCTTGAGCTTTTAAAAATCATTTAATTAAATTGAGTTAAGATTATCCAATCAATAATTAAACTTCTTTAAATGTTTAAAAAAAAATTTTTTTTTTCTAAAGTACGGTTTCGTTCTAAGCAGAGCCATATAAAGAGAGAGTTGCGACACTCCCATAGACTCCCGTTGTAAGAATGGAATGCGGAAGTCACGTGG
>JARVGV010000412.1:30587002-30602003 GCA_031762435.1 Hypsolebias longignatus
TGAGAGCTGCATGAACCACGTGACCGCCTATCGGCGAGTACAAAGAGTGTCGCAACTCTCTCTTTATATGGCTCTGGTTCTAAGCCGGACTCTTATTTTGAAATCCCTTAGCGGAAGCTGCATTACTTTTCCCGGTTAGCTTCACATGCGTTTTCTCGCGTTTTTTTATTATTTTTTTTTATTTTTTTTTTTTTTCTGTCTTTTTTCCTGCTGACAACTGGTCTTGGTGCCTCTGCTGGTTTCCAAATGGATTTAAATAAATGTTTTAAACTTTTGTTTTTCGTTCACGTCGCGCGCTGCAGCGCGGGACAGCTGGTGGACGTGGTCGTGGATCGCTACGACGTCCCGACGCTCTGTCCACGAGAAGTGCAGACGGAGGACTTCATCCGTTATCACTTCAACGGCACCTTCGAAGACGGAAAGAAGTTTGACTCCAGGTGAATTAAAAGTTAAAACCAGTTTAACTGGTTTGACTGCGCTGGTTCTCCTCTAACTGCTGCATGCACTGCAGACGTGTCAGTCTAAATGAAGGGGTTAAATCACTTTTTGATTATGTTTTACACCAGAAATTAACTTTATGTGAAGAAAATGTGTTATAAGTTTATTAATATGTGACTCATAAACTATAACGGGCTGTTGTTCTCCATCTCTTCCTGTGCAGCTACGATCGAGGCAAAGCCTTCATCAGTCAGGTGGGTCTGGGCAAACTCATCACAGGGATGGACCGGGGTCTGCAGGGCATGTGTGTCAACGAGCGTAGGAAGATCACCGTCCCACCACACCTGGCCTATGGAAGCGTAGGAACAGGTCTGAATCCTCCAACGGCGTCTCTAGCTGTGCCACATCGCTCACCTGCCGGCTCATGTCTGTGTTTCTGCTCCCACAGGTGGGGTGATCCCCCCAGACGCCACGCTCGTGTATGACGTCCTCTTGCTGGACGTGTGGAACACGGAGGACAAGGTCCAGATCCGTACGGTCAGCAAACCTGCGAGCTGCAGCCGGACCAGTGCAGCATCAGATTTTATTCGTTATCGCTATAACGGCACGCTGCTGTCTGCAGAGACCTTCGATTCCAGGTGGAGCTCACCTCTGGTTTATACGAAGGACTTTAATACTTTTTTTGTTTCACGAGAACTTTTTATTCGTTTTGATTATTAGTTATTCAAGAAATTCAACCTATGACACGTACCTGGGGCAGGGCGACCTCATCAAAGGGCTGGACGAGGGCCTCCTGGGCATGTGTGTTGGGGAGAGACGGATCATCATCGTCCCACCTTTTCTGGCGTATGGAGAAAGCGGCCATGGTAAAAAAAAAAAACAATATTCAACAAACTGTTTCATACCGTGATTGTTTCTGGCTGTTCGTTGCCAGGAAAGTCCACCTGGGCTCCGTCTAAAGCGAGATATTAAATTGGTTCATTAAGGGTACTCATTGAAATTTTAGAAATCACGTGCTTCCCAACCGTGGTCCTTGAGGAACGCCATCCTGCATGTTTTAGTTGTTTCCCTGCTCCAACACACCTGATTCAGTGATTTAATTCCTCATGTTCTGCAGAAGTCTGTCAGTCACACTTTAATTCAATTCAGGTGTGTCGGAGCAGAGAAACAATTAAAACACGCAGGATGGCGTTCCTCAAGGACCACGGTTGGGAACCCCGACCCTAAACTATATGAAATGGTGCAGTTTGAAAGAGTTTATCAGTATTTTTCAGGTTCTATTGATAGGTAATTTTGAAATGTGGGTCTGCACCCAGTGTAAACAAAGCACTTGTACCTGCCAGATCTGAGCGTAAACAATGTGCTCCAACGCATCAAGGCGGTCGAGCTTCTCGAGCTCAAACAGAGCTCCTGTCGACGTTGCCTTTGTTGACATTTTCTGTCACTTCGGCTGTTTAGGTAAAAAAAACATGGTAATTGGCAGCTGTTGACACATTTTATTTTGCACTCAGATTTTTAATTGAAGAACAAATGAGAACAAAACTGTGCAGATTTTTATTGTTTCCTGTTTATTTTTATTATTGTTCCGACTACTTTATTTATTACTGGTATATTCCATACGGTTTTCGGCATCCACAATCACACAAGGTTTCACAAGGTTCAACAATTTTTGTGCTATTTCAACAAATCATAAATCAAAACATTCGGCTCTTTCAGGACAATCCTGCTGTGACTTTTGGTTTTGGTGCATCTTTAGCTTTTTGAAATATTTAGCCTTTTCTGCCACTTTTTTCTCATAGAAAATGAATTTAGCTCATTTTCCATCCTTCACATCTTTAGATGTGTTTACAACCTTTTACTGCTCCTTTCACATTTTGTTCTAGTTCTTTCAGCTTCCTTGTGCAAAATAAACAAATAAATAATCAGCTAATTTCAGCTGTTTTTTTTTTATCTTTTCAGTTTTATTCTTCTAACTACAACAATTTTGAGCTTCTTCTAACTTCATTATGTTAATTTCAACTTGTTATGATCCTTTCAGCTTATTTATGCAAGTTTCAGCTATTACTGCTAATTCAGCTACTATTTAGCTGCTTTTATGCTGTTATTAGCATCTTCAGCTAATTCCACATTTTTTGCACTCATTCCCACTTCTTTCAGCCTAATTGGGCAAAGTGCTCGCTCCACTTCTGCTAATTTAAGCTTTCTGCTTTTTTAGCTACTTTCAACTATTTATTGCTCATTTTAGGATCTTTTTAGCTAAATTCCTTATTTTTGTGCTTCCTATTTAAACCTTAATTAATTAAATATGTGTTCTTTCTGCTTTCTTCTGCTAACTTAGGCTTGTTCTTACATTTCAGCTACATTTCAGCATGTTTTTAGCTAATTTCAGCTGTTTCTCAGCAAGTTCTTTAATAAGCACTCATACAGCATTTTCGCAGGAAATGCATTTTCTGTAAGTTTTTTTTTACATTGCAAAGAAGAAAATGTTTGTAGACAACGTTCATGAATATGAGTTAAAGTTTGTAAAGGAGCGTTTCCGTGTGGGATGAATATTCAGTCGTGTGTTTGAAAACCTCGTTGTGCACGTTGTCCTCCCAACAGGACCCAAGGTGCCCCCTCAGGCCACGCTGGTGTTCGAGGTGCTGATGGTCGACGTGTTCAACCCCAACGACGACGTGACTGCGCAGGTGAAGGAGGTTCCTGAAGGCTGCGCTCGCAGGACGGTGGCCGGAGATTACATCCGCTACCACTACAACGGTACCTTCCAGGACGGCACGGCCTTCGACTCGAGGTAAACGTGTGGCTTGTCGTCGTTTGGACTAAATGAAGAGGTTTTTTATTCGAGCTGCTTGATTTTGGCAGCTACCAGCGGAACAGCACCTACAACACGTACGTGGGGATGGGATACGTGATCCGAGGGATGGACAAAGCTCTGCAGGGCCTTTGCATGGGAGAGAGGAGGAGGATCGTAATCCCTCCTCACATGGCGTACGGCGAGGAGGGAGTCGGTGAGTTGGACGCCTGCGGTCACAAAAGTCAAAACACGGCCCGTTTATAGTTCTTCTTCCTTTGGCTGCAGGAAACTTGATTCCTGGCTCCGCTGTGCTGGTTTTTGACGTCCACGTCATCGACTTCCACAACCCCAAAGACCCCGTGGAGATCAGAGTCACCCACAAGCCTCACGACTGTAACGCCACCAGTGAAGTGGACGATTTGATCCACTATCGTTACAACTGCTCCCTGATGGACGGCACGCTGCTGTACTCCTCGTGAGCGCCTCCTGCTGTTCACTCTGCATCCTGCGCCTGCCTGCATGTAATCATCTGTGGCTCGTGTCCGACAGGCGTGGACCTAAAGCTAACCGCTCTGTAGCCGTGACCACAGCGTGTACGCCTGCGTGGCTTCAGGCTTTTGGCTCATTGAAGAGTTTTATTTTTATTTTTTATAACTGTGTTGTATTAAAGTGAAGTTTTTTTGTGGCGTTGCAGGGACCAGTACGGCTCGTCTTCAGTCACAACTCTGGGAGCCAACAAGGTGGTTCAGGGTCTGGAGGAGGGTCTGAAGGGCATGTGTGTGCAGGAGAGGAGGCAGGTGGTGGTTCCTCCTCACTGGGCTCATGGTGAAAATGGAGGTGAGGTCTTAGAAAATGCTCTTTTAGCAAAAATATCTCGTCAACTAGCGAACAGATTTTTAAAATAATTTTGTTTGGCCTATCACCGTGTGAACGTCTGTGAAGCATTCACACGGTGATCCAGATGTTTTTTGGCCAGATTCACATCGCAGCTTTTGCTACTTCAACAAATCATATCACATGAAAAGGCTCAGCTCGTTCAGGAGAAGTTTGCTACGACATCTGCAACTTTAGCTTTTTTGAATTACAGTTGTCCCTCAGTGCTTCGTGATTCGACAGTCGCAGACTCGCTCTTTTGCCGTTTTTCAGAGTAAGATTGGACACGACACACAACTGGCCGATTGATGGATGAGCCGCAAGAGTGGCATGGATTTTTTAATTTAAATAAATTAACAAATTATTTTTTAATTATGTAGCAGGTGCGGAGAGAAGCTCCCTCCTGCAGCAGAGAAGTGGGCGTGGCCGAGTGCGCTGGCAGAGAGGGAGATCGTGACGTAGTTTTTCACTTATCACCGGTGAACTGTGAACAGAACCCCCACAGTAAATGAGGGACAGCTGTGTTTAGTCTTTTCTGACATTTTTTTCTCATATAACATGAATTGAGCTCATTTTCCATCTTCAGGTCTTTAGATGTGTTCACAGCCTTTTACTGCTCCTTTCACATTTTGTTTCAGCTACTTTCAGCTGTTTTGTGTTCCTCTCAGATTCTTTCTGCAAGTTTCAGTTTTTCTTCAATCTTAGATACTATTTAGCTGTTTTTATGCAAATTTAAACTTTTCAGCTAATTCCACATTTTTTTCACTCATTTTTAAGCCTAATTCAGCAAAAACCGTGTTCTCTCCAATTCTGGTATTTTAAGCTTCTTTGTGCTTTTTAGCTACTTTGCTGTTGTTTTTTTGCAAGTTTCAGCTTTTTTTTCAGATAATTTCCACTTTTTTTGTGCTCATGTCTGTTATTTCTGATTCTGCTCATTTAAGCTTCTTCTACCTGTTCGGCTACATTTTTAGCTAATTTAAGCTGTTTTAAGATAAATTCAAGTTTTTCCTGGTAATTTCTGCTACATTCAGCGTAATTAACGTCTTTAAGCTAATTTCAGCTTGTGATGCTCCTTTCAGGTTTTTCTACTATTTCAGCTGCTTTTTAGCTGTTTTGTGCTAAATTTAGCTTTTTCAGCTAAAATGAACTGTACTTATAAAGCACTTTTCTATCTTGAGACACTCAAAGCTCTTTACGACAATCTGAGCCTCGTACCCATTCATACAGCGTCTACTAGATCTGTACAAAGCTACTTGAACATATCATTCTGAAGAGACTAATCAGAGCTTCATCACACTCAGGGGACACACAGCAGAGGCAATGAGGGGTTCAGTGTCCTGCCCAGGGACGCTTCAGCATGTGACTGCTGGTGGAATCGAACCCCCAACTCTTGCATTGGAGGACAACTGCTCTAACCACTCAGCCACAGCCGCACAATAGTTCCACTTTTATTTTTGCTCATTTCAACTCCTTCCACTTCCTTCAGATATTTTGTTTCTTTCTGCCTTTTCAGCTGTTTTTTGTTTTGTTTGTTTTTTGTTGATGTTGTTGCTAATTTCATCCTTTTTTTTTCTTTCTTTTTTTTTTGCTAATTTCCTAATTTTGTCTGCTAACTTAGGCTTGTTCTACCATTTCAGTTTTTTTTTTTTTTAGGTAATTTCAGCTGTTTCTCAACACGTCCTTCTGCAATAAGCAATCACACTGCAGTTTTGCAGGAAATGCAGTTTCTTTAAATTAAATTGAGTTTTTCTTGTTGCCTTCAGCTGCAGGAGTTCCCAGAAGTGCGGTTCTCCTTTTTGAGCTGGAGCTGGTGGAGCTGCACAAAGGAGTTCCTGAAGGCTTCATGTTTGTGTGGACGGGAGACGGTCCTGATCCCCTCTTCGATGCTCTGGACCTCAACCAGGACAAAGAGGTCCCACTAGAAGAGGTTAGTAGACACGGTCGTTGTGGTTTTAACGTTTTGCTGCATTCCTTTAAAGAATGTGCTTCCAACAGTTTTCAGAGTTCATCAGACTGCAAGTTAAAGAGGGCAAAGGTCGACTCCGGCCAGGGGTCGACGTCGACAGCGTTCTTAAAGACATGTTTGATCATCAGGACCACAATAAAGACGGGAAAATTACAGAGGATGAACTGGAGGATAAAGAGTCTGCGCACGTGAGACGAGACGAGCTCTGAACAGATGAACTGAACATGTCATGGCAGCTGGAATACACGTTTTATAAAAACAGTTATAAAGTTAAAATGTGAAGAAGTGGAAAAATGGCCTCAACTTTGCTGCTCACTCCTGCACAGTCAGAGAAAAAACATTTTACTTTACATGTTTTTAAAGGTTTGTCTATTTATGGTAATTATTCTAAGCACTTGACTCAAAACAACCCATTTACAGATGTTAACATCTGTAAATGGGTTAGAAACAGTTAACTGTTGGAGACGTTCAGGTTCACTGCAGCAGAACAAAAAGTTCATCATGGAGAGTGGATTTTTAACAGATGTTTTAAAATAAGAAAAATGACAACTACATCCACAGTAAAAGACTAAATGTTTTATTTATGAACACATGACTAAAAATGTCAGTCTGGAGATATAAATGTATTTGTCTCTGTATTAGAATAGAAATTATTAAAAACCACTGAACAGCTTATTTGGTACGACTGTATCTTAGATGTGATACATATTCCCATCTTTTAAGACAAAATAAAATTTATAACAAAACATAGTCTAGTTTAGTTTACTGTTTGTCCAAATTCATATTTTAAAACAGACTTCAGTTTACTGAAATATTAAACCAAATATTTAAGGAGAAAACTAGTTTGAACAGAAAGCGTTTAACACTAATAATAAAGAGTCTTTTAGTTAAATTCTTCCGACGTGTAATCAAACTGCTTTTTTGTTTTTGTTCCGTTTCATCAAAACTGAGGTTTAGGTCATTCTTTAAAAATCCCACAAATCTTCTTGTGTTGCACAAGACAAACAATAAGTGAAATGCTTTAGGGCTCAGGTTAAGTAGATGTTTTAATGTACACACGAGGCTTTAAACCAAACCGAGACGTTTAACCGTCATTAAATCTGTAAAAAAATCAAAACTCTGTGGCGTAACTCAACAGATGAAAAACATTTAGAACAACAAACACGTTCTGTGCTCGACTGTGAACCAGTTTAGTCACTGGGTTTTGGCTCATCCGACACACACATCCAGGTGTGTGAAGGTTTCAGAACGTAACTAATAAAAATCCCACAGGCCCAGCTGAAGACGGGCGGCTCAGCTGTGGTCTCTGGGCGTCCTGGGCCAGAACTCACTTGTTACCAGTGAGATAATGAACAATGGCGTTGGGGACCTCCAACGTTTCATCTTTTATCAACACGATGTCAAACGAGTCCAGGTACGACTGTTTTCTCTCCTCCACCTAAAACAAAAAGGAAACCTCGTTGCTGATGTCATGAAACCACCGTGACCAACACGACCGTCTTCAACAAACCTTGTCGTTAAGGAACCCGATCTTGAGGATGCTCTGCATGTCCTGAACTCCATCAGCCATGTTCAGATCCCCGAGAGAGTCTCCGAGCAGCAGCACGTTGGGTCGTGTCCGTAGCTCCTGGAAGTGGCCCGTGTTCAGCAGCGCACCTTCCCTTTTGTTGTAGACGTGAATCAGCTCTCCCTGGAACCCCCTCAGCGTCCCCTGTCCAAACAGATGAAGCCTAATGATGTTCTGAACCCCTCCTTTTAAGAGGAGATCCAAACACGTGCGTGATGACTCACAGACTCGTCAAAGTCCATGTAGTTGGAGAAGATCTTGACGTTGGAGTGGTAGACGTTAAACTGCCGAATCACCTCTTCCAGGATGTCTCCGATTCCAGCAGAGAAGATGAGCAGAGGGACTCCGTGCTTGTGCAGGTGGTCAAAGAAGAGCTCGTAGCCGTCCCTGTTCAAGCATCCAAACAGAAAGTCTGCGTCACAAACTGCTCTCGTCATCAAACACAGGCTGTGAGAAGTTCTGACCTCAGCCTGGCTTCAGACCCACGCACCGCCTCAGCCAGCTGGTCCTTTCTGATTCTCTGCTCCACCAGGAGGTCGTGAGCTTTGGTCCACCTGTGATTTACACACACCGGTGAGAATATTGTCCTCAAAGCAAAACCGGAACAATATCAGCGATAAACACCCACCACTCCACCATTAAAGGCAGCTTCTCTTCTACAGACAGCGACGAGTCGATCTCTATGGGATAATACGTCTTGAGGAGTCCATCCAGCTGAGAGACGGGAGATAATTAACTGAGCAGAGAGCACCGAGATAAACCTGGACGGTCACCGTTACATGGAAAAACATTTTACCCCCAGATACAAAAAACTGAATTAGAATGTTTTGAAAAGTTTTTTACAACAGCAAAAACAACTTCTCTTCACAGTCTGTTTGCATTTCTCATTTCAACCACTAGATGGCAGACTAACGCAAGAGTCAACCCCTGATGCATGCTCAAGTCAAACATTCCTAAATTTGCAAAAGAAAATAAATATATTTTATATTTTAGCAACAATTTTAATCATAGAAGAAAACTTTATATTTTTTTGTAAAACTGTCTTGAAGCTTAAAGTTAAAGTCTTGTTTGTGCTTTTGCACATAATGCGTTATCGTCCCAGTTAACGTGGACTAACAGTCTTCAAGGACTTGCAGTTGAAATAATTTTATAAAAAAATGACAAAGCCACCTGTCAAACATTGTTCAGTGACTTATCAGAGATGCATATGAACTTTGAGTATTACGTCTAATGATATGAATTGCTGTGCTAATTACTAAATAAAAATAGTTCAACCAGTAAAAACATTTTCTGCTCAAAACCATCGTTCCTACCTTTTCTCTGCATTCATCTGAGATGGCTTTGCTGTTGTCAAGAATATCTGCAAACAGAACACAAAAGGTTAAAGTAAATCAAATGAATACAGTTACTAGTAATGTTTGCAATTTTTATTAGTTTAACCAGTTACTGCAAAACCTTTATAGTGTTAAATGTTTAGCACTGTATGATGATGAGGTCTTCTTGGTCTCCAGACCCCAAGTAAACAGGTTCTGGGAGCATTTCTGTTCCTTACTAAAATACTCTTTTGTGTTAGTTTTATAAATAAACGGAGTTAGGTGAGATGTAGTGGTCGTCTTGGTGATATGTGAGGAAAATTCATCCTAACAGAGAACAAATAAAACTGATTTCCTTAAATAAAAAGTATCTTCTCATTAAATATTTTCCTGTGGAGAATGTGTCTAAAATCATATGCGTTAAACAAATCAAAATAAAATTAATCAGTCCCAGAATTGTGGTAGGGATAAATTTTGCTCATCTGCAAATCAAAAGTGTTGAAATGACGTGACAATGGAAACAAACAAGGACATTGGTGTTAATTAACTGTGACAAGACATAAGCAGCTGGGTGAATTTAAAAGCATTTAATTAATCAAATGCTGAAGCTGAAAGTATGCATACAGGTGAACTTACTGTGGCAGGTTGGACATCGCTTTCCGTTGTAAGAAAACCTTGTTAGGGTCATGTCAAAATCTGAGATCACCTGAATGAAACAAGAAAATGAACTTAGACTATGATGACTTCTTGTGTGAGAAGTATTATGTTTATGATTGTCAAGGAAGACACCTGCAAGGTGTTCGTGCCAGCCTCTAAGATGGACTGGAGGATCTCCTGGACCCTCTGGGGATCCTTCATACACACGGACGGGTTGGACAGTTCCGGAATCTGTAAAATAAACTAAATAAATAAAACTGAAGTTTTGTACTCAGCAAACCAGACTGATAAATGTAACACTGTCCTTTAGTAAGCTGTCTAATCCTTTACAACATACCGTTGTTTAGCGGAAACATTTCAAATGTATAGTTTTAGCATTTCTATTCCTATTTTCGTTACTTCCGGTGCTGTCAGTTAGCGTTAGCTTAAAAACATTTTAGCATGCTACCGGTAAACTAGCTAATTGCTTTATGGTTAATCTTTAGGTGTTTGAAATGCGTCTAAAAGTCACCAGGAAAGTGTTACCATTTTTTTTTTCTGGAAAAAGTAGTGCTGGACTGTTGCGGAGTTCTTGGCGATAACCCTTTCACGAGTTGCCGGTTTTTTACAGCGCATCCGTGTCGGCAACGTAACCATAGACATACAAGTAACGCCACTGTTACGTTCAAAGCTCCCAGAAGCGTCGGAATTTTTTCTGCAGCTGCAGTTTCCTGATTCAAAATAAGTTAAGCATAAACACTTGTTAAATATAATAAGGTGATTAAAATATAAACGTTAATTGTCAACTAAATGAATAAATTTAAAAATTTGAGAAACTTTTGTGTTACCCGTTTTAAATTATTTACGAGCATGACGATACGCGAAGGCAGCGTTGGCTTTACGTCACTTGAGGTGCGACGGTGTGAACTTCCCCCCAAAGTGTAAAGCATCGACTTTAGGTTCCTGCTGTTTATTTTATTTTTAAATATAATTTCTGTCAGTTTTCAAAGGTAACAGACCTTTCCTGGAGATAGCAAAACCTTGATTTAACCAATAAATAGAACTCTTGGTATATGTACTTAAAACGTATCTAGGCCCCAAGAAAGAGCATTTTGAAACAGTAATGAAAACACATTACAAATACTAGTTATAAAATTAATAATGCAGCCATTTCAGCAGTTAAGATGAACAATACACGCTCTGATAAATAAATAAAAAAATTCACACCTACCTACCTTTACCTGATTATTTAGAATATTGAGTCCTGGTTTAAATTCATTTGGTGAGACAAGCTCATTGAGATTCTGATGGTTTAAAAGTTGACTACAGGCGTAACAGCAATTTATTCTGAGTATATACAGTATTTTTAAAATCACTACTTTTACTACCAAAGCATGTGGTTGTGACTTGTATATGGAACTAGATGCATTTAATAGCAGATTTTGCTGTATTGTATGATACATCAACATAGGTGTCCAATAAAGCAATAATATACAAGTGTGCTTCTTTTACAAAACATCTTTAATTGCAAGTGCTGACTTTATTAATTCTTACATCCAATATTAAGGACACAACGTCAGAACATAACATGCAAAGCAAATACGTAGCTTATTTCAGTTAATATTTGCATTTCTATTTATGTTGGTCATAAAGTGGAAATGAATATCATTTCTGTAACCTTAAGAAGCCCTGCAAAGACCGTTAGAATGTCAGTCACAACACATTCATAACAATCCCGATCAAATTTGCTCTTTTTTTTTTTTTTTTCCATTTTCATTCCATCTCTTATATCTCTTTGGTGGACAACAGGAGACAACAAACCAAGATCACATCACCCATCAGGAAGTGAAGTACAATAAAACAGGGTTTTACAAGACGCTTATGCTTGAAGCAATTTGGCCCATAATAACATCGTGTTTGTTCAAAGTTCAAAACTTATTAGCTGAAAGTTTATTAAAACAAAAAATCCTGCATACAATCACTATCTGATATGAAGCAAAACCAAAGTGCAGTGGCAAAATATTGCCTCTTTAAGACTTTATAAACAATTATAGATGTTAAAAAGTGCAGCTCCAATTCAACTTTTGCCATTCTTTTCTAGAACAATAACTGAACCCTGTGCAAACACAACTCATGAACACCCCCCACATTCAGACATGTACACATTTTCTACGTTTCACCTCAAATGAACAGGAATGCATCGATGCCTAGTCTTTAAAAGTGCAAAAGAGAGGAATGATTGAGCCATTGCTACAGATTTGGTACTTAATGCAAAATATAATCTTTAAACATGACAAATTAAACATTGTCAAGTCTTTAATCTCTTCGGAAATCTAAAAAAGACCGAAGAGCAAAAATGACCAAAAATCCACTACAGCTGTTCAGGAGACGGAGCAGACCAGTCTACAACAGGTTAATAAAATGTCTAGACTTCCTGCAATATTATAAACACCTAACTCACATTAGATGTAGAAGCTGTAAAGCAACACGCGGAGGCAAACAGCACGATCAGAAGTGACGTAAATTAAGACTTTTAAACGAGTTACACTTCCATGAGGGGATTGTCAGTTACAATGGAATGATGACGGAAACAGGTACTATTACTGAGGTCACGTATTCTTTACCAGAACAAACAACGGAATGTAAAATATCAATATAAATGTATACTTATACAGATTTATACTATTTATGTACAAATAGATAACCAGTATCTGAATTAACATCAATGACTAAAGTATATTTAGTTTTGGCTGCTGTATAAGACTCTTATTCACAAATCCCTCCTCACAGACTAATACCTGGTCAGTACGTACCCGCCCACACGTCATGGCTTTTCACAAATTGGTAAATAACACAACACAGCCTGGGAGCTGACGTCACAGTTTCGATGAATAAACTAATGCAAAAGCAACACGAGACCCACTGCAGCGCTGCGAACGGGCGGCTGCAGCTGTTTGGCGGTTTGCTGTGACTCTTGGAGCTGCGTGGATCCTGGACAGCGTGGACGCCGGCCCGTTCAGCACTCGATCTGCGACTGGAGCTGTCGACGCAGGGTGAGCGTGCGCCTGTGCAGCTGCTGCATCTGCTGCATGCGATCTCGCTGGCGAGCCAGGTTCTGGGGCATGGGATACCGCTGGCAGCCGTACAGGAAACGGTAGGGGATGCGCACGTGGCAGGCCGTCGCCCGGCAGCGCGGCTGTGGCATGGGCGGCAGCAGCATCCAGCGCTTGCGCTCGGCACAGTAGCGATAGGCCTCTTTGCGATACTGCTTGTCCACGTCGTCGCTGTTCTTCCAGCCGCCGATGATGAAGACGTCCTCGTCGAAGTGGCAGATGGCAGCGCCCTCGATGCTGGTGACCTCTGGAGGCAGGCTCTCCAGGATCTCATCAGAGATACGCACACTGATCTTCTGCCTGGCAACTTCATCCCTCACGGTGTAACTCTTGGGGCAGCAAGAAGCCGTGTGGTAGAAATTCGTTGAAGCCACCGCCATCTGGAAGATGCAGTAGTTGTCAATAAGCGGCAGGGAGTCGACATCCTGCCACTGGCGGCTCTCCGTGTCATAACGAGTGGTCACCGTCTTCAGTCCGTCGTCGTTGTCTGTATCCACAGGTGTGCGCGCTGTGACGTACACGTACCGATCCTCCACGCTCACCGCCTTCACGTCCCGCAGGATCTTGGGAGCAGACTCCAGATTGTGCCACTTGTCCTGCTCGGGCTCGTACACGCTAACATCTTTGAAACCTGGACTGAAGTTGCCGTGGCCGCCGATGCTGTACAGGATATCCTTGATGCAGGTTAAGCCAAAAGAGTGCTTGCGTGTCGTCAGGTTGCTGACCTGCTCCCACGTGTTGAAATTAGGGTTGTAGCGTTCCACGGTCTTAGCGAAGCCCGGCTCCATAGAGCCCGCTACGTAGACGTGGGACTCGGTGGTGGCGATGGCGTGGCCGTCCAGGTGGTTGTGGATGTGAGGCAAGTTGACCCAACGATCCTCGTAAATGAAGTAGCCAACGCACTCGCTCAGGTAGTCCCCTCCCTCAGATACTCCGCCCACTACCATGATGACGTCCATATTCTGGCCGAAGCGAGGCTGAAAGGAGGCCACGTGTGAAGACCAGAACTCCATATCTGCTGACTTGAGGTTTTCAAAGCGGATAGCGTGACCCTCCACGGCCTCCGACACCAGCCGGAGGCAGGACTCGTTGGACGATACCAGCCGCTCATTCTTTACCACTCTGGTCAGGTAGGTGGGCTTTATCTGGGGCAGCCTGAGGAGACGGAAGAGCTCCTCAAAGTAGCGGCTCCGGTCCTCTAGGTTCTTCTGCACCCACTTCACCACAGCCTCAAACAGCACCTCCTCTGAATCCACGGTGATCTCTGCGTCCGACAGCCAATCACGGACCAGGTGAAAGGGGAGCGTGTAGAACTCCTCGTCCTGGATAACCTTGTGGAAGTTGCGTCGGATCATGTCTGCAGCTCGTAGAGCCAGCTGGTCCAAGGTGTACATGTGAGCCAGACTGTGGACCGCTACGCAGTTAGTCAGGCTCAACTTCTTCTTAAGGAATTCACCACAGAAGTCTTTGAGCTGCAGAAGCAGGAACCTACCACAAAACACACAAACAATACAAAGTAAATCAAAGAAAACGAGCACTTCAGGTTAACCAGCTGAACAAGGGTTATGATTTAGAAAAAACTTGAAACTGTCAATTATCTTAATTGAGAACTAATGAAACTCAGATATGACTTTTGAATTGTGCATCAACTGAATAAATTACAAAACAAACATCACAGGTGTCTTTCAATCTTCTTTTCAAAGGGGAGAGTAGTCACGATGCTGTTTGGACTCGTGGTGTGCAACACACTGAACATGGACCACAGGAAGCTGAGGAGACAATCGTCTCAGGAGCTCAGGAATAAAATGATTGACAAGCACGTTAAAGGTCAAGACCATATCCAAACAGCTTGATGTTCCTGTGACTACAGCTGCAGATTATTCAGAAGCTTAAGGTCCACAGGAGGACAGTGGACAACCTCCATGGACATGTCCACAAGAGAAAAAATGACCAAACCATAGAGACAAGTAAACCAGTGGCAACCAAAGAGCCCAGAACAACTTCCTAAGAGGGAGAGAGAGGTGAACCCCAAGGTCACGGTTCATCAGTTTAGACCATCGGCCACTGTTTGAGTCAAAGTGGACTTAATAAAAAATGACCAATGAAGACACCAAACATAAAAGAACCAGACTGAAATTTGCCAAAATGCATAAGGACAAACCAAAAAAACTTCTGGGAGAATGTCCTTAGAAAAGACGAGGCTAAACTGGAGCTTTTTGGCAACAAGTCCCATCAGCTGTTTACAAACCCAAAAATTAAATACTGTATACAAAAAAAAAAAAAAAAAAAAAAAAAAAAAAA
>JARVGV010000412.1:30603074-30615892 GCA_031762435.1 Hypsolebias longignatus
AAACGTATGTGCATGTTTTTGTAGTGCCCTGACTTCTGGTGCGACTTTAAACTGAATTAGTTCATTTGATTCATTGATCCACGTAGTTTTTCTTTAATGAAATGTTATAACTTAGAATACTTTATAACAGTTTACCTGTTTTAAATGATCTTACCTGTCCGCCAGCTCCAGCACTTCGTGCACATTGCAGGTGCTAACGCGCATTTCCCCCGTGTACATGTACTGGATCACGCCCTCCACCGTCTCCGGGTCAGGCCCCAGCTCCGAGCTCCACTCCTTCATCTCCACCCGCCCGGACTGGGACTCGGAGAACTGTCCTCCCAGCAGCGGGGTGAAATAATCGGTGGCGGCGGCCAGGACGGACCTGTGGGCTGAAAACTCGCAGCTCTGGACGTTTCCGGTGGCCGCCCCGCTGCTGAAGGCCAGCGTCACGTCGCAGAACAAGCCCTGCTTCCGCTGCTCGTTCTGCCGCCGCGACAGCTCCGAGCAGTGGGAGGACGAGGTGAAGTCCTCGGCCTCTTCCGCGTCTCCGTCCGCGGCCAGCGCGCTGGTTCCGCCGCCGCACCGGGCGGAGTCCTCCGGGCTGGGGGCCGCCGCTGCCATCCTGCTGCCCGAACTGGAGCTGCGCGAAGGCGGCAGGTGAAACAAACTAGCGAGGGAAAGGAGGCGACATACGCAGCCACACATCCATGGAGGCCAGGAGGACCGCGGTGAGGCGTAGCTAGCTGTTGCGTCACATCCGGTGTTTGAAACGCACCGACTTAATCAAAACACAAATTAAAATATATATATGTCACATTATTATTCGTTAAACGCGATTTTTTAAATCGTTTGTCGTGCCATAGTGATCAAAAATGTAGCCTAATGTGTAAAAATGTGGATAAATGAGTAACGAGCAACAACGCCACAAACGCTGACATGCGCAGTGGGGGGACGTCGTGTCGTGATGACGTCACAGTACGTTTGTCGCTCAGCTTCACACGGATTTACATTTTACTGGTCCAACATCTTTAGAAATATAAATTGGAAATGGACTTGGTTACTCCCAAAGAAATACCTAATAAATAATAAAGTAAAAGAAATTTCGTACAAAATTATTTACAATTGTTATCCAGTTAAAGCATTTTTGATAAAAAGATATAAATGAGACTTGGACCCTGTGTACTTTCTGTAAAAATCACGAAGAGCTTCATTAGTTTGGGATTTGTTGTTTCACCAAAATATTCAGGATGGACATGTCAATTTTTTTTAATATAAAAAAATGTGAATATTACTTTAACAGAAAATGTTTTATTTGGGATGGGGAAATATAACCTTGTTAAAACAGAATCTTTATTATTTATTTTAAATGTTTTATTTGGGATGGGGAAATATGACCTTGTTAAAACAGAATCTTTATTTTGTTTATTTAAATTGTGTTTTATTTGGGATGGGGAAATGTGACCTTGTTAAAACAGAATCTTTATATGTTGTCAAATTTTTCAATATTCATGGTAAATGTCATATTCACACCTCCAAATATTTACAACAAAAGCCTAACTTCCAGATTTTATTATCTTCTATAAAAATGTATATAGAATCCTTAAAATGAAGCTAAAATGCTAAAGCCATTCAAATGAAAACTGCCATTGAAGAACTGCAACCCTCGAGCACCGATTTGATTTTAACATTATAAAGTACTGTTTTATGTTCTGGAATACCCTTGATTGCTGTATTTGTGTATATTAAAAGGCTGCACTGGTTTTGACTCCTAGAGAATTAAGTATTTTTATAGATAAAACCAAACAAAGTTGTTTTTTAAAATGCAGTGCAGAAATCACTCAATACAACTGTTATATTTATTATATTTATTTTACCGCAGTTATATAGTTGTATACATACAACACATTGGTACATTTGCACATTTAGTTCATAAATGGACAGTTAAAATTAATGTAGACAAAATAAAAATGTTGAGATCAAATCTGAAATAACAATTAAAACTCAAAATATAACAGAGGTAAAATAATAATAACAATGCTAAAATAAATTAATGCTAAAAGTAATAATTCAAAATGCTGTGCTCATGATTCAACTCGTAATCAAACACAACACATTTATGATTTTGTTCTCATAGACATCTATTCCACCTAAATAAGTGGAAAAAGAAAACGGCAAATCATGGTGTGCAGAAATGACTCTATAGTTCAGTTTGGCACAAAATGCTGATCAACATTTCAGTTTTGGCACTACTTTAAAAGCATCACAAAAAAACAATATTCTATTATCTGCTCTACAGTGTGTTCTGATTTGATCTGTATTATTGCACAATGTGATGACAATAGAACATAAACACAACAGTGTGTAATACAGACATACAGACTCGACAATAATAACGCTATACTGTATTTCGAGGTAAATAGCAGCACTTCCTGTATCGTGACTGGTAGTTGTGGTCAGTAGTTAAATATTCCCTGTCAACTCCACGGTTGGTTATCTGCAGCACCGACTGTCAGAGCTAAAAATAAACAAGTTACAGCTATAATAATTGTAACATCTTAACTAATGTCACTACATTTTTAAAAGTGGCTGATCACAGTTGGGGTTTGGGAACTGATGGGTTCCACAGCACAGCTCTCTCTTTAATTACATAGACATGTGCTCTGGAAGCACGTAGGAGATGTCGTCCCAGGGGTGGCGATACAGTCCCTGCTTCAGCCTCTTCTGGTCCAGGTAGTGTCCTGAGGAGATACAAAGGAACAGATTCACTTAGAGAGCAACATATAAACATTTGCTGTTGTGTAGAAAATCCCAAAGCAGCAAAAATGATTTTTTTTTTTTTTTAACTAATCTGGCCTCCAGTTTTAATGTAAAAAAACTTGGTATTATGTTGGATCAGGATGTCATTTAACCCCCACATTCAAAATGGTACCAGAACCCTGTTCTACCACCTGAACAATATCACTAAAATTAGAAACATCTTGTCCCAAAATGATGATGAATTCATCTGTTCTAGCTTGGACTATTCTAATTCTTTATTATATGGGTGTCAAAAAACTTTAAATATTCTTCAGTTGATCCAAAATGCTGCTGCCAGAGATCTGACAAGAATTAAAACGAGAATCAGCTCCCCGTCTAATAAGAATAGAATTGAAAATGTTGCTTCTAACATATAAAGCTCTCAACAACCAAGCTCAATGATTTCACTGCTCCATAGTTTCTAAATAGACTGCAGGTTTATTTGTGGTTCCTAGAGTTTCTATGGTAGAATGGGAGAGCTTTCAGTAATCAGGTTCCTCTCCATGAGGCTGACATTCTGTCTACTTTAAAAACTATAGTTTTTGATAAATCCTATAGTTAGGGTTGGCTTCCTAACTATCTGGAGGCCCTGTAATGTCTACGCTATGCTCTGCCCCCTCCCCTCTCCCACTGAGGACGTCTGCAGACCTATCAGAGGGACTCAGCTGAATAAACATTGTGGCATCGTTTCAGGACTCTTGGATTCTCTCTGGCGACGTCCTACGTCGACCTCGGCTCCCTTGAGAGCGTTTACGGATCTCACCAGAGGGAACTGACTGATTATACCATTCTTATCAGAACTCCTACAGTGACTCTGGAGTGTCCTTGGACACGCTCACTGCCCTTTTCATCTCCCATCCCCTGCAGAGTGTCTACGTCACTGTGTGCGGGGTGTGTTTTTTTCAATTTCAGGCAATCTTCTCTCGGCCAAGGAGTGAGAGACTGTTAGGAGTTGATTTTGCCTCCAAATCCTATACATGTTGTCACTTTCGTTACGTTTTAGTCTGATCAAACAGGTCTCACTTGTAAACGAGTCTTCAAGGCTCAATGTGATTTATTAGTATAAATAATTAATCAGTTGAATGGAAACAATAATCCTTCAGTTATGCTATAGGTTTGGACCGCTGGAGAACAAAGTGACCACATTCCCTCACTCTGCTGCCGTCTTTACTCTCACTGCGCTCCATGTTTGTAATTACAGATGTCACCGACATGTTTTTCTTCCCATAGAAACTACCGTATTTTTCAGACTATAAGGTGCATTTAAAATCCTTTCATTTTCTTAAAAATTGACAGTGAGTTTTATAATCTGGTGCGCCTTATGAATTAATTCTGGTTGTGCTTACTGACCAAAAACTGATTTTATGTGGTACAGGGGTCTCAAAAATGTGTATTGTTTTGTATTTTATGTGTTACAACTGAACATCTGTCTGCCTGTTTGTTCACCAACATGCTGCTCAGGATGAGAGATTGTGACAAAATAACTTTTGTTAATTGTCATTTTATAATGTGCTGTAGGTGAATGCATTGTATTGTAACAGGAATAAATTGACTGCAGTTGGATTTTAATCTGGATTTAAACTGGATTTATGATTTTTTTTTTTTTTTTTTTGTATGGTGTAATGAGATGACTTGTGCTGCGAACTGGGCCCATAAAAATAAACTGAATTAGAAACAACTCACCAATGAATCCCATGCTGCGTCCCAGGACGAAGATGCCGTTCAAGGCACCGACTTCTACAAACTCATCAGCCTCATCCCTGCGTGATGGACAAAGTCAGAAAAAAGGCACAATATAAAAATGTGTGACCTTAAATTTATGGTTATTTGATCATTGTGATAAATGTGAGCACTGCTGCTAGACAGCTCCTTTTCTAACCGTGTAAATCCACCACAAGTCCTGAGCAAGTCCACGAAGGCAACGCCGATGAGGCCATCCACGTTCAAGATCAGGTTGGGTTTCTGTTTGGTGTAGAGAGAAGAGACGGCCCGGTGACAAACCGAGCGACTGACGGTCACTTGTCCAAGTAGAAAAAGGTTAGTCTTACTTTAGAGGTGGTGATCTTCTCCACTTCTAAAGCATAGTCCAACAGCTGAGAGGAGGGAAAGTTCTGCTTCACAAAGTCCTTCAAGATCTGAACTCTCATGTCGGGATTATTAATCTAAAGAAGCAAAGATAAAGCCTTTTACTTAAAACAATGACTGCTCAAGCAGTTATTTGTCATTTCTGCAGTTTGTGTTCCTTAGATGCTCTACAGCAGCATCATCAGAAAAAGTGCCTCCTTCTGTGGTTCTGTTCTGGGTGTGAGACACGTCTGTTCCCAGTCGTTCCACACGTGTAACAAAGACTAACCGACTTGACTCTGTGTCCTATGCCCATTATCAACCTGCCGTCCTTTTTCATCTTGTTTACAAACTCCATCGGAAGCATGCCGCTGTCAAACGCATGGCTGAACTGCTTCGCCGCTGCGTCCAGGGCTCCTCCAAAGCGGTCACCCTAAAGAAATAAAGAGACGTTGGCTCGTGGCGGACTTTGGAGAGCAAACGAATAAATAAAAATTGTCTCACGATAGTGAGGAGGCCTGAGGTGAGGCTGGAGATCAGATCTTTACCAGCTCGGGCACAGACAATAGTATTGTGGGCTCCAGAAACAGCAGGGCCGTGGTCTGCCGTTACCATAAGGCACATTTCAATGAACTGGCAGGCGTACTTTGGTAACCTGCACACGAAGAGTGACATGACACAAATCCCTCAGCAGCACTTCACAACAAAGACAAGATGAAGTAAAGTAAGGGTCTAACCTCCGCTGGAACCAAAGTAGGCCCAGAGTTCCTCCCAGGCCTATTTCAGACTTGAAGACCTCAGTGATGGGCATGCCGGCGTAGAGGAGCTCCTGGCCTCTTTCATCACAGATGCTGGTCATGAAGGAGGCTGGTTTACGGATCAGACCCAGCTCCTGCACAGCAAACAAGAAAACAACCGTCTGATTCGAAACAGTACAACTTGGTTTAGTTTCAGTTTAAAAGGAGAGCCTGCAAAAATATAGATAATAAAATATTAGAAGAACCGTCATTCTTTCTACCTTGATCAAAACAAAAACAGCTCAAGTATTCGTGTTGGATAAAAATGTCCTTGCATCATCTACTTAAATAAGAGTTCACATTCAGGAGAAGATTTTTCAACCCAGTTTACTTGCAAGGGCAGATGTTCACACAGGCTGACACAGACGTTACACTGAAGCCCCTGTCGTGAAGATCTGCACCGGACAGTGTGCGAGGAGTGTTTTTATAATGCTCAGCCCTCACAGACGTTCACTGATGACCTCGGCCTCCTACTTATATCAAATCAGCTCCTCTCTGTGAGAGAAAATGAACTCTGGCCTCACACACATGGTTCAACATTAATTTAACATTAGCAGCAGTAAACATCCATAAACACTGACCACAATTCTCCTGACAGGTTCTTGTTTGAAGGTTTGTCTGTCAAAAATAAAACTGACATAAACTTAAAAAACAAAACGATGCAGACTTTTCCTCCTTCCAAATGAAGGTGATCACACTTGAAGACTAAGGGGGAAAAAGAAACTGCACACATACAGTAGTCCCTCGCTCTATCACGGTTTTTCAAAATAAGACTGGACACGACAAACCGGCTGATTGATGGATGAGCTGCACGATCGGAATGGAATTTTTATTTTAAATAAATTATTTTAAATGATTTGGCACCTGCTGCACCTTTGTGCAGCCCACACTGCAGGATAAACTTCCTGCTGCAGCTGATCAGCTGTTCTCCGTATATAGTGTAGAAGTGGGCGTGGCCAAGAGTGCTTGCAGGTGGCTGAGAGCAGAGGCAGGGAGCTGAAATGACATTCTGTGCTCTGTTAGAGCGTTTAGAGTTTAAAAACTTTGTTTAGAATATTGTAAGAATGTGGGAAGGGTTTAAAATGCCTTATATATACACCAGTATGTATGTATGTACATATATAAATACTGTACTACTTACTACTTGTACTACTATTCCTACATTATGGTTTTTCACTTATCGCAGGGCGCATATCCCCCACAATAAACGAGGGACTACTGTATATCCACGGATGTCCTTCCTGATGCAACTCTCTCCATTTATCAGAGGTTGGGACCAGCACCAGGACAGAAAATGCTTATTTGAAGACTGAATCTCTTTATTTTATATCATAAATAAGTAAAAAGTATGTAAAGAAGTGAGCTTGCAGGAGCACTCACTCGTGCCCAGGAGTAATCCATGGGTACAGTGGGAGGGGGCACCTCTTCAGCTGGTTGAATGACTCCTTTGGCCACAAGGTCGTCATACACAGATCTGCACAGAGGGAAATTACACAACTACCAGTATGTAAAATAAATATATAAAAAAAGCAAAAATAATTAAAAAGTATATAGTCTATCAACTTTTCCTGAAGAATATTATACTTAAATGATAAACTACTGTAATGAACGTGATCGTGCACTGACTTGATGATCTCTCCCAGCTCATCAAAGCTCGTGGGGACAAACGCACCCGCCTCTTTCAGAGCTTTGTTCTTGGCTACTGCCGTCTCAGACGCCTGGTTGGCACAAGCTCCTGCGTGGCCAAATTGCACCTGATGAGGAAAACAATTGCAAGTACTTAAAACTACCATTCATTTCTTTATTGTCAGATGTTTAAATTTGTCCTCCTACCTCTGAGGAGAACATGGTGGCGCAGGTGCCAATACACCAGCACACCAGTGGCTTTGTGATCCTGCCCTGTTTAATGGACTGGCAGATCTTGTATTCCTCTGTGCCGCCAATCTATTTTAAATTATGTTAGAATTAGAAGAGTGGTGAAATCGATCAAAGCTGCAGACGTTAAGGCTTGAAAAAGTTTTCCCACCTCTCCTAGGACAACAATCATCTTCACAGCTGGAGTGTCCTGGTAGCGCAGAACGTGGTCAGTAAAGACAGAGCCAGGGTATCTGCAGAGGAGTTCAGTGTCACATCGCAGCTCAGACAAACACACGTGTACCATAATTTCCACCGTACTTGTCGCACCGCCGTATAAGTTGCAACAGTCCAAGTATGACTAAAAATACATAAATATGTTGCTTCTATTATGCGTCATCGCTGACAACCCAGAAATGTGAACCGGTGTTGTGCCAAAAATCGATGGACTGCCAAGTGGCGGCAGCGGGAGTGTGCACGGGAGGACTTTAACAATAATTTAACAAGATTAACACTTAAAACCAATTATTTGTTTGCTCAAAATTATAGCAAAGGTGTGTCTCAGTTGAACTTTTGCTTAATAAATGCACTTTGATGGTCAGCTCAGCTGTATTTCAAAAGCCGATATGTGGAAGTAAACGCATGCACGCAACAAGTATCTGTGCAAATTTAACAAGATAACAACCAAAAAATAATTATTTGTTTGCTTGAACTTATAGCAAAGGTGCGTCTCAGTTGAATTTTTTAGAATTTGTCATTATAGCCACGTTTACCTATTACATGATACAACGGCATGCCTTACAGCTACTACTACTCTGCTGCCATCAAGTGGCTGAAAGTGGTACTGCTCTCTCTCTCTTTTTCCTAGTCAGAATGAATGAAAACAGTCAAATCTCAGCCAAAAAATAGTTTATAAATATGGTAAAAAAAAAAAAAAAAAGCCATAAATATGTTGCTTTGGCCTAAAAGTCGCAGGGCATGCAAATTATGCAAAAAACCCTGTGACTTATAGGCTGAAAAATACAATAATAAGATCACACACCTGTCTCCGCCGATCGCCACTCCTTCAAAAACACCATCCGTAGTGCGGGAGATGATGTTGTTGAGTTCATTGGACATGCCGCCCGAGCGGGACACGTAGGCCACACTGCCCGGACGATAGAGCTTGGAGGCCAGGATGTTATCCAGCATGCCTCCTGTGTTACCGATCTTAAAACAGCCTGGCTTTATTCCTCCAACCTGAACAAACACACACGCTGTAGCTTGCTTTGACAGAAACAGCCAGCCCACTGGGATCCTGGATCATCTGAAAAGAATGGAAGCTAAACTTACGGTTGCAGGTCCGATGATGGTGACACCCTTCTCATCTGCAACTTTAATGATCCTCCTGGTGTGGGCTTCAGGGATTCCCTCAGCAATGATGGCGATGGTCCGAATCTGAAAGCAGTCGAGAACAGATGGGCTTAATTACATCACGCGATAGAACAGTTTTATTCAAATGATGCAGGAGCTTACCTGAGGGTACTGCATGGTCTCCATGGTGCTTTCAAAGGCTGAACGCAAAGAGGCAAAGCTGATGAGCACGTCCACGTCAGGATGCTTCTTCATGGCATCACTCATGTTTTTATACACAGGGATGAGGATCTCTTTGTGTCCCCAGTAGAATTTCTGTTTGTGGTCTCCACTGAAGGAAGAGGCAAGCAGAGCAAACTTTCAGGACGCCCTCACTCGCCGAGACGTTCCACATGTGAAGCATTTGCACTCCACAGAGCAAAGTAAAGACGAACGTATGAAGAACGCACGTGAACGGGTAGATCATCGCTGAAACCGATGGATCATCTCTGGAACAGACATAATCAAAGTCCAGCATTCCCTGGACAGCCCTCGTCTGCATCCCCCACACCAAGGCCTTTGTGTATTTAGTGAACAGGGTTGTTGCCTTTGCTGAAGGGAGAAAAACAGTGACACAAAAATGTATCACCATGTGACAAAACTAGATGCTTTATAGAATATTAACCATCAAATATCAACCATCACCCAAAATCTTTAAACAAAATGTGAAGACGTGAGATGATTATTTATAAATATGTTTTAATTTTGAAGTGCAGCTTCAAAGAGGGAGCTGCAACGCCTAAGCTCAACCTTGCAAGACCACCAGACTTTTTCATACCATGTCAAAATAAGAGTCAAAGCTAAAAAACTGAAGGATGCAGAGATTTTGCACTGCGGTCATGTGTGCATGTGTGTGCATGTGTGTGTGTTTTCTTACCAACAGGAGCTCCACTTTTAACCTTTTTGGTTGGCGAGCCCTCAACTCCAGCTTTGTTTTCAGAAAAAGGGGCTTTTCTCCTGGATGATGGAGTCTGGAAGCAACAACGGTGAACAGAAAGGTTGTTGAGAGCAGATTTTAAAGTGTGACCTGCTTTCAGAGTAAAAACCTGAACGACAACAAGACTATGTGTTAAGAGTTAAAGCAGGGCTATTTAAGTGGTGGCCCTGGGCCCAAATCTGTCCCACAAGTGACCTCAGTTCAACCCAACAACTGGTCCTTTTTTTAAAATACAAAACTCAATTTTAAACCGTAAAACAACCTTACTGTATTTTTTGGCGTACAAGTCCCAGTTTTTTTGCATAATTTAAATGCCCTGTGAGTTATACACCAAAGTGACTTGTTTTTTTATTATTATTATTATTATTTTTTTCCATATTTACAAATCAATTTCTGGCTGAGATATGACCGTTTTCATTCATTTGAAAATATTGAACACTACCATTTTCAGCCACTAGATGGCACTTGAGTAGTATGTCATGCCGTTGTGTCATGTAATAGGTAAAAGTAGCTATTTAAGACACAATCGGCTTGCCACAGCCTGCCACCTTTGTCCAACTCGCCTGGAGCAACCGTCAAATCAGCTTCCTTTCGCTGCACCGCCTCGGGGAAATGCAGCCGATTCGACCGTCAAAGTGCATTTATTAAGCAAAAGTTAGACTGAGACACACCTTTATTATAATTCTGAGCAAACAAATAATTTTTAAGTGTTAATCTTGTTAAATTCTTTTTAAAGTCCTCCAGTGCATGCTCCTGTGGCCACCATTTGGCAGCCAATCGATTTTTGGCACAACACCGGCCCACATTTCTGTGTTGTCAGTGGTGACGTGTAATAGATGTGACGTATTTATGGATTTTTTTTTTCACTTTATTAGACGTATTTGGACTGATGAGACTTATACGGCGGTGCAATGTGTACGGCAGAAAATACGGTTCTTAATGAGAATAATAGCTGGACTTCCGGCCCCTAAGCTCTCGTCTTTTAATAACCATGGCCCTAGGTCTGGCTTAAAATAAGAGCTGGGCGGCCTCAAGCCTTCAGGTTATTTAATGATACACCACAAGCAAAGTGTTTCATTGTTCTTAACCAGGCGTGTACCGATACATCAGCCGGCCCTGAATTTCTTAATTTGGGGAAATCGGCCGATACTTACATGAGAAACCAATTTTACTGATTTTTTTTTGTTTTGTTTTGTTTGTTCAAACAACAATTGTCTGAAATTCATTTATATTTCAGAGCACTACCTCATGGTCAGTTAAATCAAGTTTGTATTGTTTCTAGGACATTGTTCAAGGGTCTGTTTTTCAACAAAATAATAGAAAACTGAAGGTGCATTGTGATCTTATAACACCTGACAGTGTCACTTATGAAACAAACTCAGAATCGGCAGGTCAGACTTTTTAGAAATCGGGTGATCGGCCAGAAAATTACAATCGGCGCACCCCGTTCTTAACCTTTTATTCCATAATACAACAATTATTTTTTTTAAATTTCAGACTGTGTGGAAATATTTCAGCATGAAAGAATATTTCACTACTTTACTAAAATATAAATATATATTTGTAGATCTGAGGCACTGAAATCCTTCACTCTGTCTGTTCTTAATGGATGCCTGGGGGGGTTCTGCATCGCACGACTGACTGAGCTGCAGACTGAGTGAGAGCAAAGTCTGCACACAAAAGAGCTACGGGGCTTCTGATAATCTGATTCACTGAAAGAACTGGAGACTGAGTTTGTGCACGTCCTGCAGCTCATTCTGCTTGAAACTATTCTGCACCACTCGTACGCGTCGCAACAAACCACGGCGCTCATCGTACAGATGTGCTGCTGCTGGAGTTCAGGAGGAAGTTGGCCGTGTGAGCAGCAACCGGGGGCTGGGTGGGGATCGGCCTGTGACCCAGAGCCATGCCGACGATGGCCGTCATGTGGGTTTCTGTGCCAAAAACATGAATCGGGATCCCAGTGGTTTTTCCTGCAGAGGAGGGTTTTCAGAATCAGTGCGCGACGATCGCAACGATTCAGACAAAGTTTAAAACCAGAGTTTGATAAATAAATAAAAAAACGCACCAACATCGCCCATCACTCTGAGACCTTCCTGGTAGTTGGGACCGCCGCGACGGACAAAAATGGAGACCTCATGCTCCTTCAAAGGTGCCTGAAAGTCTTTGATGGCTCGAACGATCCCCTGTCACAAAGAAAATGTGAGAATGATGAAGCAACACTCACCGTTTTTCATAGTTTGTAATCCAACTACTTCTGCAGACCTTTTTTTATTTTAGACATCAAAATGTTCAGTTCACTCAGATGTGAGTGTTGTAACTTTATTTATTTCTGAAGTATTTAAATTTATTTACTAATATTTCCCTTCTAGAAATGCATCAATATTCATTTTATTTGTTCAAGAAGATTGCTCTCTTTGAAAACTGTGACGTAGCAAACGTTTTGATTGAGTCAGCTCAGCACTAATGTCGTCGTTCACGAACTGAACTGAATCACTTTGTGAACCGATTCGTTCCTTTCTCAGTTCAGCTGAGCTCAGCGCCAGTGGGGAGTGGAACTTCTGCGTCCTGTGGCTCACTCGTGACGTGAACCTCAACGACACAGCGGCGTGTGCCGCGCGAGCAGCGAGGGACTGTTGTTGACGCCTGAGCGAATGTGACGCGTGATTCGTTCACTGCAAATGAACTACACGTCTCACTCAGTGAACGAAACACAGCTTCTTCAGCAAATTTCAGCAAAGTCACTCAGCACTCGGCGTTCATCCTGCACTGATGCAGAAAATGACAGTTTTCTAATAGTGTGAATGTTTAAGAAGCATCCACACTATTGTGATCAATTTTCCTTCTGTACGTTTTTCAGCGCGTTTCTCATCCTGCACTTTTCAAGTTATTTCAACAAATCATGAATCAAAACATTCGGCTCTTTCAGGACAATCCTGCTATGACTTTTGGTATTGGTGCAACTTTAGCTTTTTGAAATATTTAGCCTTTTCTGC
>JARVGV010000412.1:30616298-30626346 GCA_031762435.1 Hypsolebias longignatus
TGCTTTTTTTTTTTTTTTTTTTTTTTTTTTTGCTAATTTCAGCTTTTTCAGATAATTTCTTCTTTTGTGCCCATTTCTGCTTCTTTCAGCCTAATTGGACAAACATGTTCTTTCTGCTTTCTTCTGCTAATTTAAGCTTGTTCTACCTGGTCAGCTACCTTTTTAGAAAGAAATTAGCTAATTTCAGCTGTTTTCAGATAAATTCAAGTTTTTCTTGGTAAATGCTGCTACTTTCAGACTAATTAACTTCTTTCTTCTAATTTTAGTTTGTTACGCTCCTTTCAGGTAGTTTCAGGTATTATTTAGCTGTAGTTTTTTTGTTGCAAATTTTAGTTTTTTCCATCTAATTCCACACCTTTTTTTTAAGCTCATTTCAGCTTTTTCCACTTTCGTAGGTTAAGCTTCTTTCTGCCTTTTTGGCTACATTAGATGTTTTATTTTTGTGTGCTAATTTTAACTTTAATTAGCTTATTTCCTAATTTTTGTGCTCATTTCGGCTTATTTAAAACTACCACAATTTAGCAAATGTGTGTTCTTTCTACTTTCTTCTGCTAATGTTCTTTCATGTCAGCTACATTTCAGCATGTGTTTTAGCTGATTTCAGCAGTTTTTCAGCGAGCTCTTTTGCAATAAGCAGTCAAACTGCATTTTGGCAGGAAATGCAATTTCTCCAACTCTGTGATACTGATGGGTAATAATGTAACTCTGTACCTTGAATGTTGCTGCAACATTTGTGAAGTTTGCTATGCTTCCTCCAATGATCAAAACCTTCCCTGAAAATAAATATAACAAATAAATTTTGTTTTAGATTTACATAAAAAAATAATTTTCTTGATTTAAAATTTAGAGATGCTCTTTAGGTTTTCCCACCATCTGGGTGCTTCTCTCTCGTCATCAAGGACAGGATGATCTTGGCGTAGTCATAGGTCTGCTGTTCACTCGGTGCTCCTGAATACTCCCCATAATTGGCCAGCTCGTTGACTCCACCCAGGTCACAGATTGTGTCACTGTGATTTTTTTAACACAAAGAAATAAAATGTCACCACAACTGTGTAATTTTTAGAGACAGATGCATCAACTTTTCTCCTCTTGTTTATTTTTCAGTGTGCGCCGAACAGCAAACAGACAAAACAACTTAACGCTGCACACTGGGACCACTTAGTCTCGGCTGATACGTCTAGATGTCACGCTTTACGTCCTCGACAGACGGTACCTCCCAAACCTCCTGACTCACTAAAACAGAGGCATTTAAGAAACTAATTTAGCAGACAGCTGAACAGGCACAATGAACGTCTGCACGTTCACTCGGCAAACTCTCCTAATTACATTCAATAGAATAATTCAATGAAGCCAAACAAACTAAACCTTAAGTAAAAAAAACAACAAAAAACCCCACAAATTCTGCAGGTATTATTTAGTCTTCTTGGATTACGGTGCTGCGGCGGAGTACCTGTACACCACCGAGGCCCCGCCTCCGGCCACCATGGTCCAGATTCTGCCTCGAGGATTGAGCAGGGTCAGTTTGAGGCTGGCACCACTCTTCGCATCGAGGTCAGCAATGTAAGCCTCCTGGAAAACAAACAATCAGCAAAGAGGTAAAAGAAAAGATCAACTAAAGCAGGTAGGTCTAACAAGATTTGGACCAAAACAAGCATCAGTGGAAAAGTTGACAGCTGACGTGCTACACATCAGTGTTTGCTTGTGACCGTCTGAGCCACAGCTGGTGGCTGAGGGTAAAAAAAAAAAAAAAAAAAAGACCCCAATCAAAGACCCCCGCTGTCCTCCGGTCCCACTCTTCACTCACAGCAGCCCAATTAGTGGAAACCTTCTGCTACACAGACGGTCTCAGACAGGCCCACAACAAAATCAGAAAAAAAAATCATATACACAAACATGTCACAGACAACCTTCATTAGTTTCTGCCGGTTTGACTCGTCTGTTTATGAATTGGCACTCAATGTGAAAATGGGATTTTATTTTTACTTCATTACTGAATCATAACAGAAAGTTGATGAATGTTCTCTAAAGCCACCAGTTTGGACTGGTGTTTTGTAGCCACAAGTTTCTTTAGCAGCAGGTTGTGCATTTACTGAGGAAAGCATGATTCAGCATTTTTACTTTTTCTGTTGTTTTACTTGTTTAATTTGTTTTACAATCAAACTACCGCTACTTTGTGCAATTTTAACCATTAATATTTAAAAAATGTTCAGCTCATTCAAGAGATGGGTGATAACACTTTTGATTTTTTGTAACTTTTATATTCTTTGAAATATTTAATTTTATTTACAAATATATTCCCTGCAAATATTTTCTCTTCAATTTCTTCAAAAGCCTTGTGCTCTTTGAAACCTGCTTCATCACACTGTCTTCATCGTTATCTTCTTATAATAAAGTTTAGCTTTTAACTATCCTTTTGCTTCTTGTTGTGTTAGAAAGCATTTTAATACTTTTGGCTTCTAGCTAGCATTTAGCTACATTTGATTTTTAGCTACCATTCTACTACTTTTAACTATCCTTTTGCTTCTTGTTGTGTTGGCAAGCATTTTAATACTTTTGGCTTCTAGCTAGCATTTAGCTACATTTCATTTTTAGCTACCATTCTACTACTTTTAACTATCCTTTTGCTTCTTGTTGTGTTAGCAAGCATTTAAATACTTTTAGCTTCTAGCTAGCATTAAGCTAATTTTAATTTATAGCTACCGTTCTACTACTTTTAGCTTTTAGCTATCCTTTTGCTTCTTGTAGTGTTAGCAAGCATTTTAATACTTTTGGCTTCTAGCTAGCATTAAGCTAATTTTAATTTTTAACTACCATTTTACTAGTTTTAGCTTTTAGCTATCTTTATGCTTCTTGGGCTAGTAAGCATGTTAATACTTTTGGCTTCTAGCTAGCTTTTAGCTACATTTAGTTTTTAGTTATAATTCTATTTCTTTTAGCTTCTAGCTAACATTTAGCTACATTTAGATTTTAGCTACCATTCTACTACTTTAAACTTTTAGCTATCCTTTTGCTTCTTATAGTGTTAGCAAATGCTTTTGGCTTCTTGCTAGCATTTAGCTAATTTCAGTTTTTAGTTACCCTTTTGCTATCTTTATTTTGCTGATTGTAGTAAGCATTTTGTAACTTCTAGCTAGCATTATCCTTTGTTAATCTTTTAGCTAGTGTTTTTGCTCCTTTTCGCTTTAACTCAGCTTCTTAAACAAATTTCAGCAGAGATTCAGCTCTCAGCGTTCACACTACAGTTTTGCAGAAAATCTAATTTCTCTAGTTAAGTTTATTTTCTGACGTACAATAGTAAATTTCAACACAAAGATTAATGGCTTTAGACTCATTTTGAGAAAACCGTTTCCAAAAAATACAAAGCTTTATTCTCTCTAAAGAGCAGCCAGTGTTTGAAAATGTGATATTTGTCATAGCTGCTGCAAAACATGCATAATAATAAAAATAGTGGTTGAAATAGTACATATAAACTGAAATAATTGATTTCATGCAGTTAAAAAGTGATCTAGGTTGCATTTTTAGACCATTTTAACAATGCATTATTTATAATAAACAAACTTCATTATAAAAGGACGAGCTTCTGAATTTATGGGAGAAAAGGAGTTATAAATAATGAGGTAGAGTTCTGTTTGCCACCAGGTTTATTAATTTGCTTATACCTCTTACTCAACTTCCTCAGTGTTTTCCCACAAATCAGCAACACCTATTTGATGTACTGTACTCGTTTCTGGAGCTTCCTCACCTCAGGATAGGCCTCCCTGCCAAAGGGGGGAGGGAACTCCACATCTTCCCACTTGGCTTTGCAGATGTAATCAGCTGTTGCATCGATCTTTGCAGCCATGTCCAGCACGTAAACTCCATCTTTTGTGACCACTAGCGAAATAAAAAACAACATGTGGAGTTTTATAATCCAGCACCTACTTATGGATATTGACTTTATTTGGGAGGATAAAGGAGTTTTTGTGGTAATGTTGGTGATGGCACTGCTTAAGTGTCTTTTTCTTGCGGGGTCCCACAAGGCTATATTCTTGGATCCCTTCTGTTCTCATTGTATCTGCTCCTTTGGGGTCAATCCTGAGGAAGCATGGTCTTTCATTTCATTGCTATGCTGATGATTGTCAGTTTTATCTGCCCTTAAAACCAAGTAGTTCATGAACAATTCACCTTGTGTTAAAATGTCTTGATGAAATGGATGATATCAAACTTTTAGTGTAAATGATCAAAACACTGAAGTGATTGTGTTTAGCCCTAGCTCTACTGTTGTCTTTATCCCTGTAAACCTTGACTCCCTTGAGCCATATCTTAAGCAGTCTGTTACAAATCTTGGGATGGTTTTAGACTCTGACTCTGTTCTACGAAAAAGCTTCTCCCAGTTAAGTCAGATAGATAAACTTAAGTCCATGCTGACCTTGAAAAATTAGTCCATGCCTCCATTACTACCCAACTGGACTACGCGCTTTATGTTGGGGTCAGTTAGGTGTCCCTTTCATGTCTCCAGCTCGCCCAAAATGCTGCAGCTCTGCTACTAACAGGAACTTGTAGGTTAGAGCATATCTCACCAGTTTTGTCCTCCTTTCACTGGCTCCCTGTATGTGTCAGAATTGATTTTAAAATTCTTCTGTTGATATTTGTGTGTATAAACGGCCTTGCACCCTCTTACATCTCTGACCTACTGCAACCATATGTTCCTTATTGGGCGCTGAGATCATCTGGCCAGCTGCTTTTGGTTGCACCAAAAACCAGGCTGTAGCTCAGAGGAGATGGGGCTTTTTCAGTCTTTGGCCCTAAACTTTGGAACAATCTGCCCCTCAACATTAGACCGGACACTTCACTTCCTGTTTTTAAATGTATCCTAAAAACACACCTGTTTTCACTGACGTTTAACTCAGTGTGATCTGATACGTTTTGATTTTGATGCTTTTAGTTACACAGTTATAATTCTCCTTCTTTAATTCACTGTCTTGATCATATTGTTAAATATTTTGGTAACAGCTGCTCTTTTATCTGTGCGTTATAAATACATTTGAATCGACTTATTTCAAGAGGTACGAGTTTTGGCCAGGATAAGTAAAAATAAGAGAATGGTCCTGATGTCCCAGAAGGAGATGCAAGAGGAGTGAAGATGGGGGTGTGGGGGGGTGGTGGTGGTGGTGGCAGGATTTCAAAGCAGCAGCAATGCAGCCACAACAAGAACATCTGCCAGAAGGCATGTGCTGGTACCCAATTACTTCATGCATTCATCAAACAGCAACTGCATGAATGTTTTAATCATCTCCTCCCTCGATGGAGAAGAAAAAAAAAAAAGCAGAATCTTCTGTTTTATTATGCAGAGCTGTTTTACCCTCCAATTCCTCTTTGATGCTCTTTTTCCTGTTTTATAATCAGTTAACTTATTGATGAGTGAGAAGAAAATGAGGATGCCTTTTATAAAAACTTTTTCCATGCATGGATTACGTTGTAGATTTGTTGAGATTAAAACCTACCCAGAGGGTTGATCTCCAGGTATGTGAAGAAGAGCTCCTCGTACAGGTTGAAGAGTCCAACGATGAAGCTGGTGAGAACGCTGATTAAAAATTAAAAAGACAATAAATCAGGATTTGATGCTTTGGTAGTGCAAAACTTATTTTTATGATTTAAGCACTTCAAATGTGGGGAAACATTAAAAAAATTTCAGTATAAAAATCATATTTTAGTGATTTATAAATTTGAAGAGAAAAATAATTTATTTCCACTTAAATATGCAAAAAGGTATTTATTCTTGATCACAATGAACATTTGTATTTGTTCTCGAGTTCTTACTGTTAATAGCTGCTGTCTTTACTACAGTGGATTTAATAAATCAATGTATGAATATAAGTTTAATTTACATATGATGAGGTTAAAATTAAAAACCTTAAAATAATTTTTTTAAACAATTTTAAATGATCGCCATGACGTTTATAAATATATGTATTTAACGTCAACTGTGAGTAAAATTTTTATTATGTAAACGTTTTTATGAGCCGATAAAAAGTAAAGTTATAGATGCAGGAGGATGTGAAGTCCCAAGGTTTGTTCAGGATGAGCCGAATGAGAAACAGCCCACCTGTAAATTATCTGCAGACTTTCTGCAAGAGAATAAATTAGATCTGTTTTCTCAGTCATATGTCAAAATAAAAAGATGAGCACATCCAAGGGAGTGACCCGTGGAGAGAAACTGCAACAGCGAAAACCCAGAATGACTCTACGTCCCCCGACTGTCAGCTTCTGATGGGATGCAGGAAAGACTGGCCTCCTGCTTGCAGTCTGAAGTGTGTTTGGGTGTGTGTGTTTGGGGGGGGGGGGGGGCTGATTTCGGGGGTTCAGCGTCAGCCAAGACGGTGAGTCCAGCCAGTCTGCTGTCATAAAGACAGAGCTGGAGATGGATGGGAGGGTGGAGGGTGAGTCGCTGTGTCCTCTCTTATCAAAACAGATGGACGTGCTTCGAATGTTACTGCGTGCAGGAAAATAAACCAGGGGTGGGGGCTGATTGAAGAGAGGAAAATGTCATTTGTTTAATGGAACCGCGAGGCCATTTACTGGTCCTCGCCTGGCATGAGACAGCTCCGTCTGCTGCTCCTTATTCTTAGTCTAAAATGTCATTAGATCATGTAAAATAACTCATATTGTCAGTTTAGGATTTGTGCACAGCTTTTGAATTATACCCGTTCTTCCACTCTCTACTTTAAAGAGAGAAAGCTGCAAAACTGAAGATGCATCGTAGTTTTAATCCAACTTACGCTCTCTTGTCGGTAGGAGCCTTGCTCAGAAGTTCTTTCTTCACCTGCTCTTCGCTGATCTTTTTATCCACCCCGATCAGCAGCTTCTGCGCCTTGGCATCCACATCGCCGACATCCACCCCACCCTCGTGGTGAAACAGCACGTAGTCCCCCTCCCGAGAGGCGTATATGCACACATAGAACTCCTCTGCCTGAACAATGGACCACAAGAACAAAATAAAGTTCTTTAATACATATACTGTATCTGGATCAGACATGGACAACCCTGATTCCAAGAGAGAGGATGATGCACCGTAAATAAAAAGAGAACGCACCAATTTACAAAACTCAAACTCGTTTTTTTTTCACAAAGGCGCATAGAAAACATTAAATGTGAGCGGCTTACCTGCTTGTGAGGAACAAACGGCTCAATAAGGAAGTTCTTGAGAACACCTTTGGCTTTTCCCACCTGTGAATCAACAAGAGCAGGTTTCTTCAACGAGGAAATACACTTCAGTAAAAATATAACTTGGTACGTTTGAGTCATTATTGTGTGGATGTTCATGAAGCATTCACACTATTGTGATCCATTTTTTCTGTTTTTAGGCATCTTGTTGCACAATTTTCAAGCTATTTCAGCAAATCATAAATCAAAACGTTCAGGTCTTTGAGGACGATCCTGCTGTGACTTTTAGTCAGTTTAGGAGATCTAGAAATGAAAAAGAAGCCTTTTCTGCCATTTTTTCCTCATAGAAAATGAACTGAGCTCATTTTACATCCTTCAAATCTTTAGATGTGTTCACAACCTTTTACAGCTCCTTTCACATTTTGTTCAGCTTCAGCTTCTTTCTGCAAATTTAAACTTTTTTCAGCTCCTTTCTGCTACTTTCAGCTGTTTTGTGCTCCTTTCAGATTCTTTCTGTTACTACAACCTTTTTGTTCTTCTAACTTCTTTCTGCTCCTTTCAGCTATGTGTTTCAGCTTTTTCTGCTATTTCAGCTACTAGTTACCCATTTCTATGCTGATTTTATTTTTTTTTTAAATTGGCTAATTCCATATTTTTTGCACTCGTTTCTTTTTTTCAGCCAAATTCAGCAAGAATTTGCCCTCAACTTCCTTCTGGTAATTTAAGCTTCTTTCTGGGTTTTTTTGTTTGTTTGTTTTTTCACTACTTTTCAGCTCTTTTGTTGTTGTTGTTGTTGTTGTTATTCAGCTTTTATCAGATAACATCTGCTTATTTCAGCTACCGGTATTTCCCCCCTAGTTACAGCTTTTTCTGCACTTTCAGCTACTTTAGCTCTTTTGATGCCAATTTCAACCTTTTCAGCTAATTTCACTTAAAATTTTTTTTATTTTTTTTAGATCTTTTCAGTTATTTCCACTTCCTTCTGGTAGTTTAAGCTTATTTTAGCTATTTTTAGCCATTTTTTTTGTGCTAATTTCTGCTTATTTAAATCTAATTTGGCAAATACAGTATGTGCTCTTTCTGCTTTGTTTCTGCCAACTTAGGCTTGTTCTGCCATTTTAGCTACATTTCAACGTGTTTTTAACCAATTTAAGCTGCTTTTCAGCAAATTCTTCAGCAATAAGCACTCACACTGCATTATTTTCAGTATGTGCAACTGGGAGAAGGGGAAGATTCAAAAGACAATAAATAAATAAATAAATCCAAAGAAGATCCAATTAATCAACATTTTAAATGGGAATAAAAAAATAAAAAAAGACTGCTGGAGATGAGCGCCGGCTCCCCTGTGAACCAGAAACAAAGAGTGGATAAAGAAAATGGATGGATGAAACATGTAGCGCTGCAGGCACAGCCACAGCTCATTTAATGGAAGTCGTCACTGCTTCCCTGCTAAAGGCCAACAGGCAGAAAGTGTAACCAGGGACCGGCTGAGGGAGCTGCCATTTCAGAGAACAATGAGGAGGTGGGGGTGAGGGGGGGGGGGTCTGGAAATGAAAAAGAAACGCGCTCTGATAGTTACAAGAAGCCAAAGCGTGACCATTTACGTGCAACCATTTGTACGCACTTTGAGAATGTAATACAGCAACTATAGCACTTTAAAATTATTGTTTACAAATTGTGATTAACCCCCAAATATTACTGTATTGCTTCCAAGCTGTAGAGAGGAAGTTCTGAATACAACATGAAGCTTTTAAGAAGCAGAAGTGATGTAAAGTTTATGACATCTATGCAGCTAAATCTATCCATCCTCTGAAATAAAATCAGTAAAAGCACGCACTAATGACAGTAAATTATCAGTGATTACATATTGCCTTGAGTCTCTCAGAGGATAAAGATTACGCCACAACATTCATTTTATTTACGGCCCTCTTTAGCTGACAGGTTCATCTGATCTGTGAGGAGATACAGCTTTACTATCTGGGTGCTGCTCTTCGTCATTTCTTTGTGAACCACCTCAGTTCCTCCATAACTCCCTGCTGGTTTATGAGGCACGGCGGCGTCTCAGTATTGATGGGCCGAGTGTTTGCTCTGTGGCAGAATCGCCTCAGCTGACTGGACTGATTTACTACCAGCAGACGAACGCTGAAGTAAACAGCTTTTAAGACGAGTATGAGCCTGGCAGGGAACGCACACATGAAATTTAAAACATAGCATCGCTGCAACGTCATAGAAACACAGAGTGAAGGAAGGGAGAAGACGTAATGGGATATCAGTGTGAGGGACAGCAGAGAGGCTGACGCGTACCGTTGTCTCTTTCATGAGGCGGGGCTTGAGCCACTCTTTGACGCCGTTCAGGTCCAGGTTGACGCCGACCAGACCCAGCTTCCCTCGCCTTTTAATCAGCTGATCCGGCTTCACCACCAGTCTCTGCAGGAGGAAAAATGAAACACCCCGGGTGTTAGCAGCGAGCACCATCGATAAACCTGGACTCTTTGTTTTGGTTATCAACGCTTTTTATAAACTTCATGTGCAACAATCATCTACAACAACTTAAGCAGCATTTCTTGAAGGAATGTGTATCATTCACCGCCTTTTGGACAGTTGGCAGTGGCAGCCATCTTGAATTAGGCTGGCTTTAAAAATGAATCTGTTATAGATGTAAATCCATTGTCAAAAAACTAATTTTCAGAGTTTTGTTAAAATTAGTCCAGTAGGTCATGAGATATTTTGCTAACAGACAGACAAAGGCCTATCATGACAGTATGTGATAATAGTTTAAACCAATGGTTCCCAACCCTGGTCCTTGAGGAACACCATCCCGCACTCATTACAGGTGGTCCTCGACTTACGGCGGTCTCTACTTACGGCGTTCCGTACTTACGGCGCCGCCCCCAGTGATGTCATC
>JARVGV010000412.1:30634767-30644833 GCA_031762435.1 Hypsolebias longignatus
AACAAAAAAACGAAGTCCAGATGACATGATTCAACCTTTTTTGTTGTTTTATACCTGGATGACTGAGAAAACAAACTCAAAATATATGACTGTATAAAATGCATATCAACTGAAATATGTCTTTCCCACAGCATCGAACTGACAGTGCCACCTGCTGGTTATTTATGTCAATTACAAGTACTGAACATGTTTTGAGCAGCATGGTGCATCTAAAAACATGAAAAAACAGTAGTTTTTTTTTTAAACTATTATTTCAGAAAGTGAAACTCGTTACAGATTCATTACACAGAGTGAAATATTTCAAGCCTTTATTTCTTGTACTTTTGATTCTTGCTTACAAATATAGAAAAAAATAAAATTCAGTCTAAAAAAAATTACATATTCCACAGCTTTTGGTACCTTTGGCAGTATGGGCAGGAACCAAGTCCTGCTGGAAAATGAACTCAGCATCTCCATAAAGCTTTTCAGCAGAAAGAAGCATGAAGTCTCTAAAATGTCCTGACGGATGCTGTCGACTGTGGCCTTCAGAAAACACAGTGGACCAACACCGAAGAGGACATGGACCCAAACCATCACTGTTGAACTTCAGTCTGGACTTTAAGCAACGTGGATTCTGGACCACTCTTCCTTGGCCAGGTAAGACACTGACATCTCTGGTTCAGGAGTGGCTCTGCTTGAGGAATGACATTTGTACCAGTAGCTCATGTCTGGGAGTTAATCAGCTGATCACACCACCCTAATATTGACCCTGTTAATTTTTTTGATACTGAACTTCAGTTTATTTGTAAGCCATAATCAAAATGAAAATAAATAAAGGCTTGAAATATTTCTCTATGTGTAATGAATCCAATAAATGTTTCACTTTCTGAAATAATTTGACATTTTAATATTCTACATTTTAACATGCACTTGAACCAAACCGTGCAGATCAAACTGCCCCGTTGACCGAAAAGCACGAAAAGCAGAGATTAATGGCGCAAAAGCATTTTATTTTTATCAAGTGTACAAACAAGTGCAAAAATAGTGATTCTTAGGAGCTACATTAAGTAGTACAAAAATGACAGCTACGAGATACAAACATGGTACTCTTCAAGAGGATTACGCAGTAAAAAAAAAAAAAAATGATTGCAAAACATGGACTTATAGATTCACAGCATTTCATAAGTACTAAGTGCAAGCTTCAAAAACAAATGCCAAAATATTCAGCATTCTCCCTCTTGATCTATGCACAAGGCAAAGATTCACCAAGGAAGGATCTCTACAAATGACATTCAGTCTAACAGAACTTTGGCCCATACGCCATCACTATTACCTCCTAAACATGGACTGGTCAGAACTGGGAGAAGTGTAAAACTGACAGGGAAACTGTTGCAGAGAGCTACATTTTGCAGATTAGTCATGTGTTAATAGTTAAACAGGAATGCATGCAGTAGAAGTACCTAGTTTCACTGAACACTGAGAAACACGTCTGTGCAGAAGATGGAGTACAAGTTTTAGATAAATTGAACTGTAGGGTATGGAACGCAAAAATAAAAAAATTGGCACCTCATGGAACTTTTACAGAGAACAAAACTGAAGGCATCTTAGGCTGTGGTGCAAATTAATGTTAAAAGGCACACTGCTTGTGGATTTAGGCTGGCTATAACTGAAACCCTAAATGCTGCACAAACACACAAACCTTGGAGAAAAGCCTAAGCTTTAACGTACCACACGTCACATTTGGATCTACAGAATGGCACATTTGAGCTTCTTCTTCTTCTCATGCTCCTTTTTGGTTGGCTTGACCTCCTTGGGTCCGTAGAAGCTGGAGAAGCACGACCGGGCTCCGATGGGCTCCTTCAGATCCAGCATCCACCTTCCTTCGCCGTAATACCTCAGTGAGCCCAGCTCCATCTCCTTCACCGCCTCCGCTTGCTGCAGGGCCAGGATTTGGAGCAGATCTATGCCCGTCTGAACGGACTCGACGCCCTCAGCGCAGCCTAGAGTAACGTGGGCGCGGCTTCCAGGAGGCAGAGAGGCGGCTTCGGGGACGACGGACTCCACTTCCTTCTCACCGTCGGCCGGCCAAAGCCGAAGCTGCTCCTCCGAGAGGGACACCCTGGCACCAACGGTGCGAGGAGTGATGAAGAGAGCGATCAGGGACAACTCGAACACAGAACCGTAGGACTTGAAAACAGCCTAGAACATGAAGAAAAAAATGAATTTCAAATTGAATAATGCAAATTTTCAATCTTTAAGAGAAATTCAACAGGAAAGTAATGCTGACTCGGCATTTAATCTCTTACTGAATTCTCTGCGTACTCTTTGGCACCATTAGCTTTTCCATAGTTGCAGAATTTTGAGGTGCAATGGAGGCTTTGCTTGGCATCAAAGTACTGCTCCAGGTCCACCTCTTTCTCAGCTTTTCCTGTGACTGTAATCAAGACAAGATCAACGGCACCTTAGAACATTAACACATTTTATTTGACTAACAAATCTGCTTGGAGTGACACTCACAGTCAGACAGGTGGTTTTTGAATTCATCCAAAGTGTCCAACATTTTTAGGAAGTCCATGGCTGTGCACTTAACCTTTTCCTGCACTGCCGGTAAGAGAAACCAGCCAAAGTAAAGAGGAAGGGACGTTTCTTCGAGTGGACCTTTCATTGCTTCCAGCTGGGCCTCCTCCAGTCCCCGGCCGCTCTTCTTTTTCAGCTGAGTCAAGTCTCGGCTCCATTCAGTTTGTGGCTCCAAGAAGAGGGTGATAAGGTTGTGCTCCTTGGCAATCTCCCCCAGGCAAGCCAGCCGGTCGTGGGTGTGGTTGGTGTCATCCACGACCACCAGGACGGAGGTGGTCTCTTCACTGCAGCGGGCTACGATGGCAGCATCCAGAGCCTTGTATCCATCAGCGGATGACTTTGGGTTTTCTGGTTTTATACCATGGTCGTCGGCGCAGAAAACAGAACACTGGTCTTTGTAAGCGTCTGCGATGGCACGTGCCAAGAAGCTCTTACCACTTCCTGGAAGGCCTCTGAGGACTACGAGGGTGCGGGAGGTCCTCAGGGCATCTTTGGCGTCTTCTTGTTCTAAAATGGCGAAAGACAGAGAGCCAGACGCAGGGAGCACGTTTTCTTCTCTTGGAGGCTCAGCAGCTTTCTGCTCTGACTCAGATTTATCTTTCTGATCCTTGGCAGGTTCTCCACTTCCAACTTCAGCTGATGATTCCTTCACCGTTGCCGCTTCTACTGGCTTCACTGGGGAAACCACTTTCTCCATCACAGGTTCCACCGCTGCCCTCTTTACAGTCTCGTCTTCAGTTGTAGTGTGCAGTTCACCCTCAGCCTTCTCCTCTAGGACCAGTGGCTTGGTTTCAGCTGGCTGCTCCTCCATGGCTGGCACTGGTAATGGTTTCTCCTCTGGTGCAGCTTCTGGAAGCCGTTCTGCTGCTTTCTCTGGTTCAGGGGCACCCTCTGCCTGGTGTGTCTGTACGGGCTCTGGGTCTTTCTCTGGCACGGGCTGCAGTTCAGTGCTTTCTGGTTGCGCGTCTAAATTAGCAACTGGGTCGGAAACCTTTTTTGGTGACTCGGCAGATTCTGGTGGTGCCACCGCGCTGGGCTCTGGCTCCTTGTCTGATTGGTCTTCAGCCGTCGCCACTGGCTCTTCCATTTCCTTTGTGCTTACTCCCTCTGCAGCCTGACCGTTCACCTCCTGCAGCTCAGCCTCTTCCACGGCAGCTGGTGGATTCTCAGGCTCCGCCGAGTCCACTTTTACCTCTTTCTCCACCGCAGTCTCCTCCTGCTCTCGAGTTTCTGATACGTCACTCTTCTCTGCATCCATGCCTGGTTTTAAAGTCCAAACTTACACACCACCTTAAGCAATCAAAAAAATAAATAAATTAGACCGGAAATGACTGGAATTATCAAATTAATTGTCCTGGAGAAGAACCTATGTTTTAACATTGCTACATAAAATCTGACTAATAGTTGTATAGTCAGTTCTTTATACAAAGACAAAAGTGTAAGCACTTTCAGTAGCTAAAAATAAAGACCATCTGGATTGTGGTCATAGTCTCAAATAGGAAGTTACTCAATATCTAAGTTTATGTAGACAATTAGGAAATTAATTGCTTGCGTATATTTAAAAATATGTATTTCCAAGGCATTATGAATATGCAGGATTTAGGACATTGTATCCAAGTTTAAGCAACGATTTTGGTTCAGTGGAAGTTTTGCAACTCTGCACAAGTTGGAAGCAAAATGTATCTTATTTAAATTTACATTTAAAAGTGGGACAATAAAATCTTGGGATAATAATGAGACGGGCTTCATTGTAACCTTGTATGGTGATAAACTGTGAAACATTGATATAAAACAAGATAAAACAAGTGATGCATTCACAACAATTACAACTTAAATAAAGCAAAATAAAAACTAGTAACCTTCATTGGTTTAAATGTGACATTTTAGACGTCAAACGCCGGATTTATTAACAAATAGGGGAAATAAATTTCAGTAAAAAAAAGAGGAAGTGTTGCAACAAAGTCACAACCTAACTGTGAAACAACATTTACCAAATTAATAAAACAGCAACTGAAACTAGTGTAAAGTTGAACAATTGGTGTAATTATTAACACCACTGTCGCTGATTTGTTCAACAAAAATGGCGATGTCACCCCTTTTTGTTTTAAAATTTAAAAACGGGGAGCTTATATCTACATTACTGTTTTTATTTTTATTCATTTATTTTATTGAGCGTCAAATATGTTAAAGTGGCGTCTTGCTGGAATAAAACAAAAGAGAATGTACACGTCAGGCGGGGAGTGGCGTGGCGTGTAGCACGCCAGACAAAAACAATTAAAACCTCTGCAGCAGAGACGCCATCACGTCTTCTACACGTCCACACGGAAAACTGTGAAGTTAAACACGGAGGGAGATAAAAACACGAGGCAGGACTCGTGGCAAAGCTTCGATAAACATGTCAACTTACCGAGACCGCAGAGAAGCCGAGGGAGCTGCTGACCACGCGTTTCCCTCCGAGCACAATGACGCCGCAGTGCTGGACTCACACTGACACCCGCCGAAGAAGAAGAAACGGAAACTCCCGGGAGCGCGCAACTGGGCGTGGCTTCAGACACGCCCCTGACAACCGGAAGTTATTTTTGCTCTTATTAACGTTAATATGGAAATACTGAGTCAGCGTTCGCATGGCAGATTTTCATGTCTTTTTTTTTTTTTTAATCTTGTGCTATTTTAGCTATAATTTTAAATTTGAGCTAACCACTTTTAACTAGCTAAAAGCTTTTAAGTAGTGTTTTAAACAAAAAAGTACAGACAGACAGACAGACAGACAGACAGACAGACAGACAGACAGACAGACAGACAGACAGACAGACAGACAGACAGATAGATAGATAGATAGATAGATAGATAGATAGATAGATAGATAGATAGATAGATAGATAGATAGATAGATAGATAAAGTTCTGCAGTAGCTGCTCTTAAGGTCTTCGTTCTTCTGGACATTAATCTCTTAGAATTTTGCAAAGATCTGTGGGAGCTACTCTCCCAGTTTGGAGGTTCACAGTCCCCGTAGTGCCCCAGTGGCCACTGAGGCCTCCAGTTTCTACAACTTCAACCCTGTGTACACAATTTCATTCCACCTCATGTACCACATGCAATGTGAATAAAAAAGAACCTTGAATCACTACATTAGAGCTTTTTCTGTATCATAACGAGCTCGTCTTAAGCGCAGAGGCGACAGGGCCTTCTCTGTAGCAGGCACAAGACTTTGATCTGAAGATCTCGACCTTGACTTCTCTAAATGGCTTTAAGAATCTGTTGGACTCCTGGCAAGAACCAACACAGACATGTTCCTGTTAGTTTTCTACTTTTGCCTTATAATCTGTTTTGCTACTTTGACATCTTTTTTTAACTTGCAAAAAAAAATAAAAAATCTCCACGCCTCTCTTATGATCGTCTATTGTTGTTGTTATCATTCTTTGTTTGTAGCCAGGTCTCTCTTGTAAATTAGTCCTCGAGGCTCAATGAGATTAACCTGCATAAATAAAGGTTGAAGGAAAAGAAGACTTTGGAACGAGTTACCTCTCCTTGTCAAACAGGCCCCCTCCCTCTGTTTTCAAATCACATTTAAAAACTTACTATTCTGTAGCTTTAGATGGTCTGTGTTTGAACCCGTGTGCTTCACACAGGTTAGTTGTTATTTGTATTATCTGTGACGTTTTTATGTCTATATTCTGATTTGTCTTCATTTTGTATGTTGCTTGTTTGTCTGTTTGTACAGCACTTTGGTTGGCCTTGTCACTGTTTTAAGTGCTCTTTAAATAAAATGGTGTGGTCCTAATACCAGGCTATTGCATGATATCTGATGACTGGGACATTGTTCTTATCATTCATCAGGCTCTTCTGGACTAGGTACTTTCATAGTCAAACCACAGGTTTGTGTGTCGGGTCTTAACCGTGCTGAATCATTGTTCTGTCAGAGGACCTGGTGTTTTTGGGACCCCTGGTGTTGGTTCGAATTTCCTTCTGTTCTCATATGAGTCATGCACCCAATTATCTTATCTGATATGATGATTGACAGGAGCTTCCATGTTGTACAGCGGCAGGCGATGGGCAGGAAGTTGAATGGAATTGCAATTTCTTTCAGAAAATTTACTCCTACCGGTAAATAAGTTAATTTAATCAAAGAGGAAATCATAGACAAGAAGTCTACATCTATGTTTTCATGTGCAAGAAAAACAAACGTGAATTTTTATGTACCTTGAGGTGTTTTTGTACAAACTTTTTTTTAATCTGGACCATTACATAAAATTGTATTATTCCTACAGCTGTCACATTATTTGTAATATTCATTTGTAGACATTTTCCTGTGTTCGTGTGAACAGTTTATGAGCTAATTTTCACAATACACTGAGGTGATAAACAAACATTTGCATGTCATTATTTAAAAATATGGACAAAAGTCCCTTATCGCATATGCAAACGTAATCACTTGCAAACCATGTCGGTCTTATCCCTAAAAGTTAGTCTCATTTGCATAAACACAAGGCAGTTTATTACTGTAATATCAAGACTTCTTTTCTTAGAGACTTGGTTAAACAGATGTGTCGTCAAAAAACTGTTTGACCATAAGTAGTAAAAATGTCTTTGTCTATTTATTGCACAAATATTTTTAGGACATTTACAGGAAGTAGTCATCTGTATAAATTAAACTATCTGTTACAAGAGTCGGCACAAAGGAAATTTCCTCTGTTACATTGTGCTCCAACAAGTGGTTAGCAGAGAAAAATCAGCTTTTACTGCAAATGATGTTTAATATAGAAGTGTGCGTCAGAATTTCCCCATTTCTGTTTGAAGTACAAATATTTGATGTATTTATGTATTGAACAAAAAGAAGACTCAAAAAGATTCAGACTACACAGAAAATATTCAGAGTAAAAATGTAACTTTTTTCCAAAAATAACTGTGTAAAATCAAGACATAAATAAAATTGAGGGTAGGATCAACACAAATCAAGCTTTCAAGCACCTGTTTCAATAAAATCTATGTCTGTTTTGCCTTCTCCAGATGATTTTTCCCATCGGCTGACGTCCTCTCTGTGGTTAAAAACAAAATACATTATTTTTTTAACAACAGCAACAACAAAGGCCTTAAGTTTCATATTTAGTCAGGAGCTCATCCTACCTGCTTCTGTAACATCAAGGCTTTTCAGCATAAACTGAGCTGGTTCAGAAGGCATATACATTTCTGCTGAACTCGCTGACGGTTTCTTTTTTCGAAGGGAAACTGGTTTCTCCTGACTCCAGAGCTCAGTGTGTTTCTCAATAGAAGTGATGCAGCTCTGAACGATGTCCTGCACTCGTTCCCCACGCGTTGTCACACCTTTAGCCAAGTCTTCACAGCACAAAAACAGTTAAAACAGTCTTGTCACAGAGCAGAAATAAATATATGAATATGGTGAAGATGAAAGACAGAGAAAAATGCTGTTTGGGCAAAACCACGATGCACTGACTAAGACCAAATAAGAGAGATGTGAACAAATGCAGAGAATATGAGAATGCTGCACCTTCATCTTTCATCAGGTCTTCTAGAAATTTCTTGTCACTGTAAAACTTTCCCAGAAGCTGTTTGGTTGTCTTCACATTCTTGTAGGTCTTTGGGGTGTCATGTATTTTCTCGGTCATCTGATCCTGAACAACGGTGATTGGCTGTACTCTCTTTACCAATTAGAAATTCAGAAACACAAAAGGAGGACATAACTGGTTAAATTGATTACTAAATGCTTTAAACGTTAATTAATTTATAAGAAAATTCATTAGAAAAGGAAAAAGTTGTAAAAGGTGAACTTCATTAGCCAAATATTTGCAGGCAGCAGATGTGACAACATGATATATTATGCATCAAGACGACTTTGACAAGGTGCACACAACAATCAGTCAAACTTCAATTTGTGAAGGGAAGGTTGTCAACTTAGCCATGGTGTTTTTGGAAACAGCAACAGAGGATGGTAGACGTTTATGACCCTATTTCACTTATTTGCCTGTTGCTGTGTTGTGTTTGCTTTGGATATAAATTTCAGGCAACAGCGCTTTGACGACCAAACTGAGGCCACGCACAAGTTATTTGGAAAACCACAGAGATCGTGGAGACCCAAGTGGGGTAGAAGTGAGTCACGATAACACTGGAAAATGGAAAAAATAAAAATAAAGAAACGAGCAGCGAAAGCCTTTTTAGTGTCAAATTAACAGGGTTCCTGCCCAAATTTCATTAAAAATCCCACACAGAGTCAAATTATCTAAATTTTCTGTTGATTTTTGAGCCATCTGTCAGTCAAAACACTTAATTAAACTCTAGATTCAGGATTCTCGTGACTACGCTAGTTTGAGGGGGAAGTTGTCACAGATTAAGTGGCAGGACTGACTGGTAAGTTAAAAACCTTGCAAAAGTTGCAGCACTAAAGACTCCATGGTCAAAACTTGACGTTAACACATCTATACAATAATGTTACATTGTAATCTGTAAATAAAATCCAGGTGGTTTTAATCCTGCCCTGTTTGAGTGCATATTGAAAACACAGTTACTAAAAGAAAAATGCAACTCTCACCTCTTCTTCTTTTTGGAGAAATGAAAGGTCTCCTTTAATCTCCAGTTCGACAGTGGAAGGACCTGTAGGAGAGAGGATCAAACTCTGTAGATTAAGACTTGTGGCTTGATGACGTCACACTTTACTTACTGCCGATGGAGTTTTCTATGGCCTCCTGGGATTTCTGCAAACCGAGCCTGAACTTGTGTGGACGAATTTTAAATCCTCTGCTGTAAAACACCAAGGCGAATTCAAACTCCCCCATGAGGAATAAAGCCTCTGCCTTCAGGTACAGCCCCTAAAAACAGAAAACAGTTTTGCTGTTGACTCCATCAGTTCACAGTCGGTGGAAGGAGCTGTGGCGTAAAATACCTCACAAAACGTCTCGTCATCTTTAAGAGAAGTCTCTGCGTCTTTTAAAGCGTTTCCAAGCTGCCCCAACTTCATGTAACATTTGGCTCGAGAAACGAGGCAGTTCTTCTCGTCAGGGCTTAACGCAAGCGCCTAAACAAAGACGGAGGTCATTTACAAGTTGTTGTTTTTAAGTGAAGCTAACGGAAATCACTCACCGCCGTGAAGCTTTTTATCGCGTTTTCGTAATCTTCTTTGACGAACTTCCACTCCCCGTCCGCAAACAAAGTGGAGAATGACATTTTGGAGCTTTGACCCGTGCCGTCTTCATTTGGGTCTGACATTTTTGCTTTTAATTCGTGTTTCAAAACGAGCCGAAGAAAGAAATTTACTGCAAGTGCGCAGCTTCCGTTGACTGGTATCCTAGCAACCACACAACAAAAACTAGTCTGGGAAAATGGCGCCCTCTGGTGGCGCGTGGCTCTCCACTGCAGACCTGCCGAGGTCTGATGAACTGTAGAGACATCCTGGTCGATTCACATCTCTCTTTTAAACTTCACGTGGAAAACCTTGTAAAGAAACTGAAAGTTAAACTGGGTTTCTTTTTCAGAAACAGATCATGTCTAACACTGAATG
>JARVGV010000412.1:30676635-30690300 GCA_031762435.1 Hypsolebias longignatus
CAGAACTGGAAGTGGCAGAAATGAAGATGTTGAGGTTCTCCTTAGGAGAGACAAGGATGGAGAAGATCAGGAATGAGCTCATCATGTCCAGAGGAGGGACAGAGGGTATATTGGTAGAAGGATGTTAGAGATGCAGCAAAGAGAAGATATATGGATGCAGTTAGAGAGGACATGGAGGTAGCTGGAGTGAGGACAGAGGACAGAGTGAGACGGAGGAGGAGGATGACTAGTGTGAGAACCCCCTGAAGAGGGAACAGTTTGAAGAAGATTGCTTTAATACAAGAAAAAAAAGCTTATTTTGACCAGTAAAACTGTCTTAAAATTGTAGGATTCAAGCAACACCAAGTTTTTATTTCAGAGCAGTTGATGCCAGACACAAGCTAGCTGTCCTGCACCCTGATTGTGTGCGGGGGAGTAGGTGGGACTTAAAGTCCAACGTCCTTAGTGTTCAGACTCTCATTCCAAAAAGGCTAACTAAATAAAATGTCTGCAGCTGCTTCAATTCCCATTAATGAGAGAAGGTTCAACTCCATCCGTCCATCAGCCTTACCCGCTTCTTCCTTTTCAGGTTGTATGGGTCACTGGTGCCCATATCCCACTATCACTGCGCGAGAGGCAGGGGACACCCTGGACAGGTCTCCTGTCCATCACAGAGACACATAGAGAATAACGAGACAAACTATTCACTCTCTCATCTAGGGACAATTTGGAGTCACCAATGGGAGAAGACCGGAGTACACGAAGAAAACCCAGGCAGCACTTCAGTTCATTTACATAGCCTCGCTTCACAACAGAAGTCTCCTCAGAGAAGTGTAAAAACATTATTATAAAATAACATTTAGTAAAAGTTATTTATCTAAAGAAGCCAGCAGGTTAAGCCAAATTGTAACTTTGTCGCATTTTCACAACCTGAGCATCACAATGGCGACCGCGGAAAGAAAAGACTCACTTTTAACAGGATGCAGATGAACCAGAACCAGACTCAGGACAGGCGGCCATCTTCCCGGACCGGTTGGAGTTTCAGGGCACACGCAGTCCATAATATAAATCGTCTGTTAGCACGAAGCTATTTTCACATGCGTAACGCCTTGTTTCCTGTTTTTGGTGTACAGTGGCACCTTTACAGCTCCACATACGTCAGACGTCGGTTTTGATGTTTTTATACGCTTGAAGGTATTTCTCGAAACTTGCCGTGCTTAAAAATGTATTTTGTAAGAAGCAACAACAAAAAAAAAAGAACTTCTGACAAGTCCTTTGTTTGAGATTTCATAATTTATTCCCTGTTAGACTCAAAGAGTGGACACAAGGACCAACTGGGAGGACTACAAGAACGTAAAGAAACAGACACGTAAGGAACTAAAGAGGAACCCAAGCTAAGGTTCGGCCATAAATCAACGACAGTGTGAAAACGCAGCACCTTGTTCCTCCTCATCCAATGAGCTTTTATCTTTCGTTTTGTTTTTTCAGAACGCAGTCACCTCTGAGGACTGATGTGCTAATAGCACGGATCACTGCTGTTTATCCAGCAGTACGCAGAACAGCCGAGTCGGCCGCGGTGTAAACATTAACCAGGCCGCAGAGAGCCGCAGGGTGGGAAAACGCTTTCGGGGAAAACCAAGGAATTTGCTCTCTCATGGCACAAACTCCACCGGTGCAGACGTGCAAACAGAGCAGGAAGAACAGCGTTATTAACTTTTCGATCAGGTTAGCAGGAAGTCGCTGCTCGACAAGGGGAACTGTGGCAAACATTTACTGGACGCAACACGTTTTTCTGGCCTACGCTCTAAGAGAAACACGCTGGCTCAACTTGAAACAAAACTCTAAGCTAACAGTTCGTGTTAAAGTACTTCGTACTTGGCAAATACTGAGTAAATATTGTGAGACTGTTCTAGTTCGAGTGGCTGAAGAACGCAACAAAATAAAAGATGGAAATAGTAACTAATTCTGGATACTTTGCGTTATTTTAGCTGCTGAAGCTTTCAGCTCATTCAGCAGATGGGTGATAGGGCTTCTTAGTTTTTGGAACTTTTATACTTTTCTAAATATTTCACTTTATTTACAAATAGCTTCCACACTGAAATGACCCGAGAGCTCCTTCTGATAGTTTTAGCTCCTAGCTATTCTTTAGCAACATTTGCAACTTTTAGCATGTCATTAGTAGCTTTTAGCTTCTAGCTAGCTTTTGATGCTTTTGCTAACCTTTTGATACTCTTAGCTTTTAACTAGCTGTTTGATCATTTTAGCTTGTTGCTACTTTTAGCTAATAGATAGCTATTTGTAAATTTCAGCTTCTAAATAGATTTTGATACAGTTAACTTTTAGCTACCTTTTGGTCATTTTAGTTCCTTGCTATTCTTTAGGTACGTTTAGCTAAACCTTTGCTGCTTTTAGCACGTCATTAGTAATTTTAGTTTCTAGCTAGCTTTTGATACTTTTGCTAACCTTTTGATATGCTGACCTTTCACTTAGCCTTTTGATACTATTAGCTTTTAACATTTTAACATTTTAGCATTTTGCTACTTTTAGTACATAACTAACTTTTTATACTTTTGCTAACCTTTTGATACGTTTAACTTTTAGCAAGCATTTTGGTAATTTTAGCTCCTAGTTCTTTAGGTATGTTTAGCTAAAAGCTCAACTTCCTTTAGCAAGACATTTTGTAACTTTTAGCTCCTAGCTAGCTTTTACTTTTGCTAGCCTTTTGATACTATTAGCTTTTGGTTTTAACTAGTCACTTGATCATTTTAGCATTTTGCTACTTTTAGCTCATAGCTAGCTTTCCATACTTTTGCTGACCTTTTGATACATTTAACTTTTAGCTAGCCTTTTGTTAATTTTAGCTCTTAGCTATTATTTAGGTATGTTTAGCTAAACCTTTGCTACTTTTAGCATGCCATTCGTAACTTTTAGCCCATAGCTAACTTTTGATACTTTTGCTAACTTTTTGATACATTTAACTTTTAGCTAGTCTTTTGGTAATTTTAGCTCATAGTTATTCTTTAGGTACATTAAGCTAACATTTAGCTACATTTAATGAGCTATTTGTAACTTTTAGCTTCTTGCTAGCCTTTTGATACTTTGCTGATCTTTTGCGAATGGTATAACATTTAACTCCTTATATGTTTTCTTAGCTTTTTGCTACTTTTATCTGACATTTTCTAATTTAAGCTAGAGACAGCTGATTAATCAGACCATTGGCTGATTTTGGACAGTTTGAAAACTCTGCAGCTAGCCATGCCAGTAAATATTTTTTACATGTATTTACTTTAAGCTGTGTTATGTTTTGTTAAATGAAAAAAAAAAACCATTTTGACCCTTCAAAGGAATTAAACAGATTTTAAATATCAGCCTAAGCTGCAGAAATAAACACTTTACCTTTACTTTACCTTTTGGCCACTGTTTTACCACTTTTGCCTGTCAGCTCGTGTTCCACATGTTTTAGCTGTAACAATCCAGTTTTAGCTTCTTTAGCTAATTTCAGCTCGGTCGTTCAGCGTTCATCACCCACGCTGCATTTTCACAGAAATCCCAGTCTCTCCAGTTCCGGCGTTGTCGGAGCACATCTGTGTTTTAACACAAAGCGGACCGATGAGTTTATTTAATTTCTCCGGCCTCCTGCTAGAAGACGGACAGCGACAGCGAGCAAACAGCCGCCATCTGTGGCGTCAGGCTGCTGACAGCGAGGGGTGCTGGGGGTGTGGATGCAGGCCATGTGTCCCCTCTGAGGGGGGTGCAGGGGCTCCTGGTGGGACTTGTAGCCTGTGACCACGATGCCTGCCGTCCTGACCTGGAGCACCACCCCTCACCCCAAACAAGACGGGCCCATCCAAACACACAAACGCACAATACGAGGTCGGTGGGGCCACTTGCTCGATCCATCAACGCCATTTTCTTTTAAAATGTCAGAAACAGAGCGGCTCCAAAGGTCAGAGAAAACAGAATATAAAATAAAACCGTAGTGAAGCGGTGGTACTCCGGTCACCCTGCTGAGACTTTACCGGAAGTTACTAATAAATCTGTGAAGTTTTGATGCTTCTGAAGAAATCCAGACCGGTAAGATGTACATGAAGCGAGTCACGTGGAGGTTCAGGGAGGTAAATACTCGAAGCATACGCATGAATTCTTTTAATTGGGCTCAGAGTCAGAGTGGGGGCCCATCTGGGCGCCATGGGCCGACTGGTCTGAGCGAGCCGGGCTGAAGAGGGCTGTGTGCTCACGGCCTCCACGCTAATCTGCTAATGTATTCCAGAGGTCAGGAGGGTTTCACACAAAATCAATGGAGGGATTTACACAGCTTCACCCTGGAATGTGCCCCACCTGCACTGAGCTGTGGAGAAAACATCTACCTCTGCTTTGACAGGCCGTCCACATTTCCACTGTATCCAACCACAAAAAGGAAGAGCAAATATGCTGGTGGTGGTGGTGGGGAGCGGGGGTGGGGGTTAAGGATATATTTGACATCCCATCATTGTTCAATTTTCTCCAGGAAGAATTCGAAGTAGAAAAAAAAAGTGTGTTGATCAGGCAGAGACATGGAGACAACTCTGGCCACCTTTTAAAGGGCGTTCTGTACATTTTGAAGTGGGGATCTGCGCAAACGTTTTAATGGATTTAAATCTTACGTGCTGCAGATTAGAGTTGCATTCGGGGCTCAAAAAAAAATCAGACCCGACCCCAGCCCGTATCCATCATTTCCAAACGTCACCTGACCCGACAAATGACCAGTAATTACAAGTCTGAACGCGAAAAAAAAAAAAACCTGACACTTTTAGTTAAGCTTTGACTGCTTCTATATGGTAGTTATTATTAACGGTCGGCGGACATGCACGGCTGAATAAAAGGGGCAGAATATCGGAGCTGAAGGAGTGTTTGTCCTTTCACGGCCGTCAAATTGCATTAAATCCCTGCTTCTGCCTGCATTCTGCATTATTCAGACATGGACCCTGCTCTGACATGTCTGCTTTGTGATCCAGCCCGTTTGGATCGTCGGCCTTGTGTGTCTGCTGAATCTTTTCTAAAGGAAAGAACAAAGATGTCTCATTTGTTTGAATGTCTTTCTTTACTTTAACTGAAGTTTATTTTACCTCTTTTGAGGCCGGTCAGCGTGCAGTCAAATGGCCATGTGTGGCTGGTGATTGTACGGCAAGCCACATTGCCATATAGTTGGATCGTCAGCTGCACGTGCCTGCTGACGCAATAAAAAGCCCAACACCGACCCGGCTGTGCTCCGGGTTCAAAAGGACAGGTCTAGCCAAGATTTGCGTTGCAAACGTTTCCCTCCATTTTGGCAGAAAGCAACAGCTGGAAGCACTGTGGGCTTCTGGGTAGTGTGTTCTTCTTTGGACTGGTCTTACAGTGTAGGCTCATTGAAAGGAAACTACAAAATGGGGGTGCCTGTCCAAAGTTTTTTTTGTTAACTTTTAATCCTGTACTGTCTCAATCATGTGAGTAATATTAAAGTTGACAATCGTTGAAAAACATTGAAAGAGCGAGTCTGCGAAAGTCGAACCGCGGAGTAGCGAGGGACTACTGTCCTCCATCTTTCTCTTTTGATTTGCAGTGGATCCACTCCTATATTTCCATCTAAATATCTTCTTCAAGACCCCACGCTTGTCTGATTCTGCCACATTTGTTTACCTGCAGAGACAGGTAGGTAGGTCGAACATGTGACTCAAGCTTCTGTGTGGTTTTCTGCTTACACAGCTGAAAACTTTGTTTACGAGTGCGGACCCACATTTCAGAACTGCATATCAATACATCCGGAAAACTACTGAAAGTAACTTTTTCAAATCGCAGCTTTTGATACAGTTCAGGATAACCCCTTTGATGTTCGATTTCACACTGTGCAATGAGTACTTTTAAAGAGAAAGACAAACGCTGAGGACACCCAGCTCAGGCCTGGATGTGCAGAATGGTAAGTTTATCATTAAAAGACCCACATCAAGGAGTCACTTTCCTCCGTTAGAGGCGTAAAGTTAAGACTTAGAAATAGTTCTAGGAGTTGTTCACTAATTGTGATGTCCACAATACCATGCACAACATTGTTTAAGCTGAAAACACTGATCAGTGAGACTGGCTTGCGCAGCCATACGTGTATGGCTTGAGTTCAACTGCGTTAGAGACTTACAATGACTTTTCATCATACCTCCGAACATTTAAGTTAAAAAGAGCATCAAGTAAAGGGACCTTTTTTGTGGCAACCACACTAAACATACATCTAGACTTGTCTATAATGGTTCTCTAATAAATTACACAATAATATATATATTTATAATTTAAACCATGTTGACCCATAAAATGGCTATAAAAGCGGCCTCTTTGTGCCAGTCACTGTCTGCAGGCCTGTCCTGCTCCTGAGGTCAGTGTAGGAGGAGCAGAGAGAAGGCATGATGAGGGATCTTGGCCTTTTTGTTAAGAAGAGCTCTCAGGTGGTCAGTACCATTGGTGCACTCTTCCCATTTTAAGTCAAGTGGGCTGCATAGTTTGCTTGTGACCTTCGCCGTTTGTGTCACACCAAAGGAGGGCCTTGGGTTTGGTAAAGGGATAGGTTTGGAGCTTAACTGGGAGGGTTGGTTAAGCCCTTAGTAGGGGGAGAAGATGATGGGAGTGTGCGTGGCCCGCAGTGGCCCCGGGGCAGGCCGGAACAATGCGGGGCCAAGGAATGGGGTCTGGATGAAGGTGGTGGTGCCCACAGGGTGACGCAGAGCAAACGGGTTAGTTGCCATTGTGCACAGAGTTGGTGGGGCGAGGGGGCTTGGCAGGAAGCCACTTGTCAAACTCTTGGTCAGCTGCTTCTGCAAGGCCAGTTTGGTCTGGAGGAGACAGGAAGGGGTGCAACGGTGAGAAGCAAGAGAAGAACACACATGGCCCTTTACCTGGACACGTTGCTTCAGCAGAGCAATATGCAAAACACCTCAGAGCAAATTACATTTTGTTCCTTTCAGTTGAAAATGAGCTAAATACTAATTTGCTCACAGGTGTCCAAACTTGCATAATACTGTACTTTGTAAACTGTCTAGTTCTACAGCATGAACACAAGCAGTTTCATCATGAAGCCGCAGGAGGTCCCTCTGAAGCTGTCCACGGTTCAAAAAGATACTTCTGACCTTTTTAACCAACAATGAAATGCTTTATACTCTGGTACAGAGGAATGAACAATAGATGATAAATTAATTACCCTAACTATTCAGTTATCATCCATCATGAGCTTAAAGGGATAGAGCAGTCATCTTTGTATTGATGAGTCTAATTGTTATCAGTGGTACCTTATAAATCAGGACATCAGTCATAGAGCATATGGAGAAAAAGGTAAAAGTATGTTCAGGCTAAGCTAATGGCTAGCCAAACAAAGAGCCTTAGTTAGACTTGTAAAATGACTTTAAAACAAATACTGGTGTAAAAATGAAAGCTACATTTGCTAACATTAAATCTCTACACGTTTGTTTGGTTTGTCACTGTTTTCTCAACCAAACAATGTCCAAGTTTAACTCAAACGTGCTGAGCAGCTGAGCACAGATAGACCGTGCTTATGCTGATGACTGCCGAGTTTATCAGTCCGCCAGGAGTTGAGTAAACCTGACTGGACACGGACTGATCAGGTGGACAGATCGACTCGCAGCCTCAGCGCCGTTGTCAGAAACACGGTCCGTCTGTGCTGAGCACATACACGGAGAGTAACACACGGATTTGTTCGAGGAAAAAAAACAGCGACAAACTGAACAGCGTCACGCAAAAATAGAGGGGTTTAGTATTAGCTAATGTTTATTTATTTTTTACATTGCTGTGCCACTTTTTAGAAACATTTGTTTTATGTGTGATGAAAGATAAAACCCGCGTCATTAGCCGAGCCTGGACAAAGACTTGCCTCTCTTTTTATACTTGTTCTAGTCATGGTGATGTCACAGCTGATCAGATACTAAGAATAACAGTTTGACACAACTTAACTTCAAAAATGACCATACTGATCATGTAAAAGTCGTTTGTTTTCCTTTCCTGGATAAGGAATAATAAATAAAAAAACATTTAGCATGCACAAACAGCAAGCTGCTGTCTCTTGTGGCATTTTAAAGTAAATCAATATCAACACTCCTGGCATAAACACAAGTTAACAGATTTATTGAACCTAGGCTTATGTCAGCTGACAGCGCTCCTCATCTAACTTAAAAATAAAATAAAATAAAATAAATAAATCTGAGTTTTAAACATGCTTCAATATGTCTACATTGGTCTTTTTACTCTGGAAGCCACTTATCAACCCACCTCCATCCCAACTCCTCCCTCTCTTAATGTGTCTGATAGGCCTGTCACAATAAACAATAAATCAATTAATCACATGATAAATGAAAATTATGGACCTCATTTTCATTTATCAGCTTTATCGTTTCATCTCGTCTGTCTTTCTACTACTAACCTGAGAAGTTAAGCTACGAGCTAAGCTAACAAGCCGACCTCGGGGGAAAACCTCCATCTTGTCGAAGCTCCAAAATTCACGGTTGAAGCTCGCGCCAAGCTGAGAACTTGTTTACTGATTTTTTATTAAAAGCTTTGTGCGAAACATGCTATGCTAAAGAGCTCAAACCACACAGAGTGTCCGCCATTTTGAGAACCAAAGAGAGACAGCCCATGTCACGTCAAGGTTCCTCCCTCCCATTTTCTTAAAGAGACACGTTACTTGCTCCCTCACTATCCATCCTTCGGTTCAGTCTTATACTGCTATCCAGTGGTTGAAAAAAATGTACTACATGCAAAACAAATAAACCAAAATGTCTTCTTAAATTTGACAATAATTACTAATTATTGTCAAATTTCAAACAATATTATCGTCTATCACAATAATTTCTGAGACAATTAATCGCCCAACATTTTTTTTGTGACATGCCTAGTGTCCCACCTAACTGATGTCATGTCTGTTATGTCTGCTCTATTCTATGCCCTGTGGGGGTTCTGCAGCTCTACCTGCCTCAAGCTCTCTAGGTGTGCATAGGTTTGTCACAATAACAAATTTTACTTGGCGATTGTCTCAGAAATTATTGTGATAAACAATAATATTGTTCTAAATTTGACAATAATTATAATAATTATAATAACTATATAAAAATAATACACAAAAAATGTGAAATTTGACAATAATTAGTAATTATTGTAAAATTTAAGAAGAAATATTGGTTAATTTGTTTTGAGTGTAATACCTGTTTCTGACCACCAGATGGCAGTATAAGACTGTTTGAAACAAAGATGGACAGTGAAGAAGCAAGCAGCATATCTCTTAAAGAAAAATGGGAGGGAGGCCTCTTGACGTGGCATGGGCTGCCTCGCTTCAGTTCTCAAAATGGCGGATGCTCGGTGTGGATTGAGCTCTTTAGCATAGCATTTTTCACACAAAGCTTTTAATTAAAAAAAAAAAAAAACATCAGTAAACAAGTTCTCAGCTTGGCGCGAGTTTCAACCGTGAATCTTGGAGCTTCGACAAGACGGAGGTTGTTTTTTTTCCCCAAGGTCGGCCTGTTAGCTTAGCTCGTAGCTTAGCTTCTCAGCTTAGCTGCTTTTAACAATCCAAAAACGTGATTTTGGATTGTTAAAACAGATTTTAAAGAGAAAGAGAGGGGTCAGTGAAGAGCACTGGAGTTTAGCTTTGTCTCATCCAGTGTCTTCAGTAGAAAGAGAGAGACACAAAGAAATGATAAAGCTGATAAATGAAAATTAGGTCAATAATTTTCATTTATCATGTGATTAACTGATTTGTTGTTTATAACGACAGGCCTAGGTATGCATATGGAAAGCATATGTACAGCCAAATATAACTCACTGCAAGTGGAACAAACCTCTTCAAACTGACTGAAGAATCTTTTTCTTTTTTTTTTTAATGGAAAAAAGTATTTTGAAACATAAAATAAATGACTGTTCAACAGAAAAACAAGAGAACTCCCTCAGTTATGGAACAAAAAACTTTTCTAGATCCAAAATTGGTCCAAAGGAATAAAAAAACACCAGGCATTAAATGTAGGTGTTGCTGCCAATGTGTGGCATAATGTAGAAAGATACGACACAGACACTGACAGGCTCCCTGAGGTGTCCCCGTTAGCACCGTTTTCCTGTTTACTGAATTTTTGTTCACACCTCAGCATTAAGTCCTGCTGCCCTATAAGTGACATGCCCCCCAGTTTTGACAAGGCTGGTGGTGCTTTTATGTCTTGATCATGAGCTTTGTTCAAACGAACCCTCGCTGAAAACGTACCGCTCACATCCGTCTCATCCCCGGGATGTTCTGCACGACATTTCTTTTACTGTATTGTTAGTAAATCAACAAGCTACCTTCACTTTTTGCCTCGACTCGATCCTTAATCAGTGTATTTTTGAACGTTTAGGTCTATTGTTAAAAAAAAAAAACTACTGTTATTTAACACAAAAAGTATGTGTTGATGGTTATAAATTATTAACTGTCTCCCCGTTTTTGAAAGAAAAGTTTTAAGACCGTCACTTTTGAACAACAGCTGCTACAATTTCAGAGCGCCTAAACGATGATTATGAAATGCGAGACACATAAATTACAGTAATCACAAATGAACCCTGTAAGTATCTGAGCTGCTTTATTAATTTGTCTCCTGCTGGCACCAAACACGTGCACGAAACATGTGCATGAAACATGTTTCTGAGTTTTAATTAATTATTCCTGAAATGCACCTTCAAAGTAATAGTTCACTGTTTTATAAGGTTGGGCAGCTGTGCTTGCAATTATAAATTTATTTTCTAAGAGAAAAATAAAAATTATCTTCTGAACAAATATCATTTTTGATCCTAATGATATTACTATCGAAGAGTAAAATGTAAAAAAAATCAGAGCCATCAATGAAATGATTTCTTCATTTTCTCTGCTGAGTCCCCTGCTTTCCTCCAGTTCTCCACCGCTCCAGTCACTGACCTGCGAGGAGAAGGTGAGGTTGCACTGGGTGAACGCTTTCTTCATGGCGGTCACAGCCACGCCTGCGTAGCCACTCCATCTCATGTTCTGCAGGGTGGAGGAGGAGAATGAGGAGAGATGGGATACAGTAGGTGCACATATGACAGGAGTAAGAGAAGTGATTAATCTGGACTGCTGATTCAGGCAGGATCGTGGAGGGAGGTCTAATTTAGTCCTGTTTCAGGGTTAGGGGACTCACTGACTATAAAAGTGTGTTTAACCTCTATGACAGTCCAGGAATGGAGGCATGGGGCCCCAAAAAGACACTGAAGAAGTTCCTGAACGCATCATATTTCAAACTGTGTGATTGTCAGAGCAAATCAGTTCACTGTGATAAAAATCCATTAAACTACGAGGTGCCATTTGTAAAGTTACACAATAAAAAATTAACAGCAGTATTTTGGTTTATTTAGCCTTTCATAACAAAAAAAAGTTGCTTTTTTTTCAGTCAGATTTTCACCATGTTATTCATACATTTATAAGTGTCATAGTTCCAAACTAAATATTTAATTTACAAGCTAAATGTTTAGTTTACAAACTAAATACTTAACTTACAAGTTACATATTTAGTAAGCAAGCTAAATATTTAGCTCCACATTAAATATTTAGTTTATGAACTAAATGTTTATATACAAGCTAAACGTTTAATTTACAAAATAAATATTTAACTTGCAAGTTAAATATTTAGTTACTGAGGTAAATATTTAGGTGTTAATTAAATAGTTAATTTCCAAGCTAAATATTTATTTTCAAAACTAACCATTTAAATTCTAAGCTAAACATTTAATTCTTAAACTAAATATTTAATTTGTTAATTAAATATTTAGATCAGACCTAAATATTTATTTTCCAAGCTAAACATTTAATTTCCAAAATAATTAATTTGCTAACTAAATATTTAGCTCGGACCTAACTATTTAACTTGCTAGCTAAATATTTAACTTATAATTTAAGCATTTGGGTCTGAGGTAAATATTTTGTTAGCAAATTAAATATTTATTTTGGAAATTAAATGTTTAGCGTTGGAAAAAAACAAGTACAAGCAGCTAAAACAAGGAAAAATATGAATATCTGATCATAAATGATCAAGATCACTTGAAGATAATTTCAAAAGTCTGGCTCCAAAGAGTGAAGAAGTTAAAGGTGTTGCATTCCTTGAAGTACCGCTCACCTCTGGGCGCCATTTGTGTCAGAGTTTTCACCTAAGACCATCTTATGCTATGAAATGATGAAGTTGTTGCCACTTTAGTTAAACCTTGACAAGACTGTGAGATGCTCATGACATAGTAAACTCCTCTCAGCTCTCACGGAGTGAGAGATCTCAATATCCATAAATTCCACTGAGCCATTTTTGTGAAACCATCTTAAACTGGTCTGACTCCAAACGTTAATAATCCCGTGATTAATTTCTGCAGGTTTCATCAAAAGCTGTCCAGAGCTTAATGCGATATGTTGGTAAAAGGCACACATGCACAGGCACGAGCAAAAATAGAACCACTTTTCACCTTTTGGCAACGAGCAGGGATGACTCAAGACTTTTGCACACTGCTCAAGCATGTCTGCTACAAAAACAGGCACTTGTGTTTTGATCGTCTTCCATGACGTGTCTGCGTGCACATGCGTGACTGTGTTCTATTTGTCTTCATGCTGAGACTTACCGTTAAGCCGGAGCTCGGCTGGCTTTTGCTGTGGGGGGTGAACTTGGGTTTGGGGGGTTTTCCAGCCAGCCTATCCCTGTGCCTTCTGCTGTTCATGTGCTGCAGAGACCAGCAGAAACACCATTAGCACGCTCACGAGCATCTGTCGCACCGCAGCGGAACAACTTGGTGTTGTCGCCGAGTGATGGATACGCGCTGAGCGAGACAGAGAGGCGCAAAAATGACAACCATTACTTTGTGAGGCTGCCTGCTCGACTCCGCCGGCTGCAGTTCCCAGAGGCTTCTGTCCTCCTGGGGTGGGGGACGGTTATCAAAGGCCCACCTTTCGTGCCAGAGTGAAATCCTCTAATTATGAGTTGTAGCCATTTTGGTTAAACCGTGAAAACGTTATGCACCATCTCATGGGATATGGTGAGATACGTGCGTGATCTGTATGGATGACGCTCAGCTACGACCTCACCAAGTTTGAACTCAACGTCTGTAAAACTGACTGAGTTATAGTTTGGATTCTCTCTGGGGCTGTCCTTGGTTGACCTCGGCGCCGTTAATGAATCTCACCAGAGGAAACTGACTGACTGTACACCATTCTTATCAGAACTCCTACAGCGCCTCTGGGTTGTCCTTGGACACGCTCACCGCTATTGTCGTCTCCCCTCCGGAATGCCTGCGTCACTATGCGCCTATGTGCTGGGTGTTTTTCTCAATACCAGGCTCTCTCTCCTCGGCCACGGAGTGAGAGTTTGATAGGAATTAATATTTTTTTGCCTCCAAATCCTCAACATGTCACTTTCATTACTTTTAGTCTAAACAGGTCTCACTTGCAAATGAGTCTTGGAGGCTCAATGTGATTTATCTGTGTAAATAAAGGTTGAATGAATGAATGGTCATTTTTTGTGTCGGCTAATGTCGCTTGGTTGTGGTGGCCATTATGGATTTTGGTGACTCTGAAAGTGCATGAGTAGTAGATGTACCTCTAATCATTACTTTCTGAAAGTGTCATTACAATCTGCTCTGTAGGTCGTAAGATATTTTGCTGACAGACATAAGGTT
>JARVGV010000412.1:30700126-30712311 GCA_031762435.1 Hypsolebias longignatus
AGATTTTTTTCTTCATCTGCCACCTTTCATTTTATATCTTATTTTGTTTTAACTTGTTATCTGTGTATTGATTTTTTTACTGTGTCTTTGTTATTATAAAATGAATAAATAAATAAATAATAAATAAATAAATAAATAATTTTTGCTGTATGTCACAATTTCTTTGCATAAATTAGCATGCCTGTGACTTATACAATGAAGAAGCTAATATGCTTTTCCACCCATATTTATAACCAATGTTTGGCTGAGATCTGACAATTTCATTCATTCTGACATGGAAAACATTGAACACTACCATTCTCAGCCACTAGAGGGCCTTTGACTAATATGGCAAGCCAAGTGTCTCATTAATAGGTAAAAAGTGGCTATTAATGAGACACTTGGCTTGCCATACTAAGCCACTTCTCGTTCTGGAACTCCTGGAGCAAACATCAAATCAGCTGCATTTCGCCGCGCTGCCCAGGCGAAATGCAGCTGATTTGACCGTCAAAGTATTAAGGAAAATTTCAACTGAGACAAACCTTTGCTATAATACTGAGCAAACAAATAATTGTTTTTAGGTGTTAATCTTGTTAAATTTTGACCAAATATACAGCCAGTCCTCTCTCTACATGCTATTGCTTCCACAAATGGATTTTTGAAACGCAGCTGATTTGACCATAAAGTTCATTAGACATATTTGGAATGATGTGACTTATATGGCGGCAAGTATGGTAAGTCCTTGCTCAAGGGTTGTCAGTCATTGTGATACTGGTGTTTTTGTCCCTCCATTATACTCAGTTTGAGCCTGTATCGTTACTCATTTTAATCTACAGTAAAAAAAAAAACTATTCATTATACACATTGCCCCCTTCCTGTCCTCTAAAATATAATTTTGGGGGTTGTAGTTCTAATAATATATCTGCAGTTTCAGGCTGTGTTTGACCTGCTTTTAATGAGATATGAAATAGCTCCTTCTAGAAAAAAAAAGTTTAATTTTCTTAAATTTTAAGACAAAAAGATGGATAAGATTAGGAATGAAATTATCAGAAAAGATTTATTTGAGAGTTTTTAAAGATCACTTTGCTCAGGTGCGTTCACACCTGCCTGCAGACATCACAGCTTCACTTCTTGCAGATGTCTGAAGCTTGTTTTTAGGTTTTTACAGGAGTTTAAGTCTCATTTGAAAGAAGTAAATTTCAGATTGTGGATACCCTGATGCATGCTCAATAATCCAGGTAGAAAAATCTAAAAAAGCTAAGTCTGGTCCTCTGGACATTCAAAAAACAAAACAAAACAAACTCATTTCCTACAGTGATGCTTTTAGGATTCAACACTTGTTTTTTTTTTTTTTTTGTTTGTTTTTTGAATGTCCAGAGGACCAGACTTAGCTTTTTTAGATTCAGATTGTGGAGTTTTCTCAAAAATCTATCTTGGGCCCACTTTCGTTACAATTCAGAGATGGGGGTTTATAGAAAAAAGGAACTAATGATTGAATGATCTTTTCTTCTGCCTTGCAAATTAAATGCTATTTAAAATAAACTACAGCTGATGGCAGCAATCCCATTAAAGCACAGATTAATTTAGGTTTCTTACAGCGTAAAAAAAAAAAAGTTTAATTTATGTGACCAGAACTTGTAGATGAGCTTGAATTCATACAATACTGTAATTTGTCAGTAAGAATCTTTGGTTTGTTCACTGATTGAAAAATAAAATTAAAAGTTGTACAAGAAAGGTTTTCTGTCATCAGTTTGAGGCGATAATGGAGTTGTGTTTGTGAAAAACCTGAACAGATTTTTACTAACCAGTTTCAGGAGGGCTATAATAATAATTTTTGCAGATATCGAGCTAAAATTTAGCGTGGTATTAGCTGAGTCATCACGTAACATAGTTTGAGTGTTTTAAATTTTATTTAATACTTTTAACAAAGGTAAATTATTATCTCTTTTAAAAATGCTAACAAAAGTGCTCTTATTTTAGCATACCTACATTATCAGTTTTTATATTTGGATGTTTGTCTGTAGACTTGTTGGTACCACTTTACAATAAGGCTCCCCTTGTAGATGTCTAATAAATAGTTTATAGATATGTTATAATTGCTCTATAAACACATTATAAATCACTAATAACTGCTTATTAAGCATTAATTAAGGGTGACCGAGAGACAAAACGGACCGGTTTCTTGTTATATGAAACATTTCAGACTATTACCTTGTGAGCACAATAAGGATTTGTAAACCAACTCTTTTAGCATATAATATTGTACTTTTTCCATTGCATTATAAGTATTTACAATTTTAGGATAAATTATTAGTTGTAGATACTTATAATGCAGTGATAAAGTACAATATTATATGCTAAAGAAATAGGTTTGCAAATGTTTATTGTGCTTAGAAGACTTAGTCTGAAATGTTTCATATAACAACTCTAGATTAAATCTATTTGACTCACTATTTGGCAAGAAACTGATCAGTTTGGTCTCTGTCACCCTTAATTAATGCATAATAAACAGTTATCAATATTTATAAAGTGTTTATAGAGGAATTAACGTATCTGTGAACTATTTATAGCCATGTATAAGAGGAGCCTTACTGTAAAGTGGTACTGATTTTTTTTTTTTACAGTTTGCAGCTGGAGCTCATCTCAGCTGCTTGTCTTTAACAGGAACAAGAACGTGTGATCACAAAACACCAGTGTTGGCCTCACTCCATCAGCTTCTCATTTCCTACAGTGATGCTTTTAGGATTTAACACTTGGTTTTAAATGTTCTGGCTATACCTTATCAAGTGGGCCTTTTATATTTCGTCATTTAACAGATGCTTGAGCTATAACAACTTTTAAGTACAGTATATAAGTCACATAGTGGATAAGCATGTCCAGAAGACAAGTGTCCAACAAACACTGCAAGACAATCTGGAGACCCTTGCGAATGCTGTTTCATTCATCCCAGTGAGAGACTCCCTTTAGGAATCTAACTACAAATCTTCCAATTGGAAGAAAATCACTTTATCCCTGAGCAGCATCATTACCACCAAATTATAATACTGAGGTTAACCAGATCACCTGTGTCGTTCCAAGATCTGAACATGGAAATGAGATGATCTTGTCTTTGCAGTTGCTGCTTCACGTCTGTGGTACAACTTACAAATTCACACAAGGATTGCCCAGATCTTATAAACTTTTAACCCACAGTTATATGAGGCCGAGTGGGGAAGATGAAGCACACATAAGATGTATACTCAAAGTAAAGTGCCGAGGACCAGGGAGGACAAAAGAAGGCCAGAAGAAGGGGATGCTGTAAATAAACTGAAGAATGATAAATGGGAGTTTAAAGTAAAAGAACAAAAGTGGAAACTTGTGAGAGCAAATCATTACATGTAGGAGTTGTGGTTTTGTCCCTGGTGTTGTGTTTATGTCTGTATCCCCCCTGATCCTCTGTCATCATCTGTCTCTTTCTCTGGCATCTGTGATTACTCACAGGTGCCTTCACTTGGTCTAATTGATGTTTCCTGTATATAAATCTGTCTCTGTGTTAGTTGTTGTCTTGGTATTGTTATCTGTTCACTGGTGATGACAACTGTATTGTGAAAACCCCCACCCACCTGTTCATTCTATGTTTGTTTTGCTGCCCTGTCAGCTCTTTTTATTCTGTTAATAAAGTCTTTATTTTATATATATCTCTCCTGAGTCCTTGCCTGCCTGCCTGCCTGCACCATTGGGTTCACCGGCACCAGCCAATTGTGACATTACAAAGTGACCAACCACAAAGCAGAGAAGAGCTGAGGAAGACCAGTAACAAATATTCCACTCTTACTGCTGCTTTCCTTCTCTGGGATTGTATCTGTAAGAGCAGGAAGAGCTGCATCAGTGGGCATCTTGCTTCGCTCTCGTTCTCTTCCCGCTGACGAGGCTTCTGCAGCTCGTCGCTGCCTGTTCTTCTGGGCCTCCATGGCTTTCAGTTTCCGGGCATGCTTGTGACCTTTATAGTGGGCTTCCGCTTGGTTCTGTTGGAAAAATGAGAAACATTTAAAATACAGGTTAAAAGGAAGATGCAGAAAGGAATCAGTGCATTATCTGCTGGAAAGACTCAAGCCCACGTGCAAAAAATGTTAAAATGTGCGCCTGAATATTCCCCCCGTCTCGCCGGCATCCAGAGGCAGAAAGGAGGAGAGTCTGTTTCCACCTGATAACGGAGCTGGCACACTGGGAGGCCAGAGGTATAATTGCATGTGGAATATGCAACAAGGAAGAGGATTCCATCTCTACAACTACCCCATTAATGTGCACTCTGAGAGTCAGCCTCTGCAAAACCCAGGCAGGTTTGGCAATACATACTAATGCTACACACATTCGAGCCCTTGTGAGCACACAAACACAAATGAGACCCAAAACACATTCTGACTGACTGCACTTCAGTATAAAAACATGCATTTCCTTATCCGTGGATCTTGATTCACCTTTACATTCTCATCCTTTTCTTGACCTCGTTCAATTTGTGAACAAAAGCTTTGTTGTTAGACTAAACAAGGATGAAGAAGAAAAATCAATAAACAGATCACTCATTAAAAGCTACACCAGCCTCTGGGGATCAGCTCTCATCAGCTGCAGGGGAAGGAACATAATTATGGGTTTAAGAAGCAGAACAAGGACCAAAACATGGGAAAAATCTACAAAATCACTTCTAACTACAGCGAATGTTGAGTAATGTTTACAGTTTCATATACGTACTTAATTAGAGGCTAAATATTCCTTGAAGGAATGTAAATCGCCAGCTGCCTTCCAGGCCCGAGATTTAAACTACACTCAGTTTATGATGAGAAGGATTAGAGTTAAAGCCATTTTGGTTAAAGCTTGAAAGTGACATGCGATCCTTCAACAGAACCTAACAAGAGTCCTACATATAGAACACTATTGTCGACAAACTGTTATACCATTAGATAACAATGCAGCAAACTATAGCAATGGTTTGGACAAGCAAAGCCCATGTATAACATTTGACCTTGATTTGTGACCTTTAGAGCTGTATATGTAATATTATGCAACAAGCTGTATACTGGTAAAAGTGTCTTCAGTTTTGTTAAATTATCTTGAGCAGATCAGAAGTCATGACCCAGACAAGCAAAGACCTTGTATAAACTCTGACCTTGATTTGTGACCTTGATCTCAGAGCTGGGATCATAAAATATGTACTGTACTTTGCAACACTGTTTAGTAATGATGCATACATGTATTTTTTTTTTCTTTAATTATTTTGAGTAGATCAGAAGTTATGGGCGGGACGAGACAGTTAATGGACGTGCAGAGACTATAGCGTAATACATCCACTTTTCACTGAACGTATAAAAATAACTCCCAGCTACTACCACTCCACACTTGTGTTGGACAATGATGATTATCTGTGGTGAGTGACCATCTTAAATTGACGTGACTCAATTTAAAGGTGCATTATGTGTAAATCCCTAATATTTTGTATGACACAAACTATTTTTCTTCCACCCATTTTAAAAATAGCACAACAACTACAGGCATGAAACACTTTGAATAAAACAACGTGTCTGTGAAGGACTCCTCTGGGTGAAATTACGTGCAGAAATTAGATATGAGACGAGCAAAATGCCCAAGATTTTGTTTCGTGTGGTGCAAAAAGCTAATTTCCTCGACTGTCTGAAAATGAACCAGTACATCAAGTCCCATGAACAATAAATAATGTTTAGTGCTTGAGCTGCAGAAACAGGTTTAGAGGAAAACACCCACCACCGTTACTACACCAACACTCAGTGTTAAGTCATGTAGTGACTCTGTGGTGTGGCTTTGAGGAATCACTTGGAACTGGATCAGCCGGTGACTACCTCACCAGCGGCATCTTCATCCAGCCAAGTCTTGGTGGAGGGAGAGGGACGAGGCATGAAATGAGCTTTGGTTCGGTCAGGAGAAACGACAGGGGGATACTGTTCTCTTTAAAGGGATTCAAGAGTGGTCAGTCATCAGGAAATCCCCGGGATAAAAGGAATGCATGTTGCACGAACTGTAAATATACACTGAGTGGGTGTTAGCTTAGCTTTTTTAGAGTTGAGAGGCACTTGACTGTTGGAGGGAACTACAGTAGAAGTTATCAAACCTTTTGGTTTGTTTATTCAGACAGATGCCTCATACGCAAAACAAAAATCAGGATTTATAGCCAGTGTGTAAAAAATACATGAAAACCACATGAATCTATGAATCACATCCCCAAGTCGTCTAACAACATTTTATCTGAGCAAAACAAGGAAAACACCTGAGTGTGACAGAAACCTTTTCATGTATTGATCATTAAACTGATAAAGAAACAGAAAAGAACTTAAATTATTCATGTCATAACTAAGAACCAAACATTTGCATGTAAACTGTCATTATTATTGTTGCTTGTCACGCTTTGGGTCGTAGGTTCCACAGGGTCTGTGACATCATCGTTTTCAAACGGTTGCGTTTAGGCTGTCCACACTTTGAACACTTCAGTGGCGTTTCAACAGTTCGTCACTCTGGAACTCAGTTTCATAAAAACAGTTTATGTTGTTTCCATGTGAACGCAAAGCTGAAACAAATTTGCCTGTTCACAATATGCTGTTCCTGGTTGGGGTGTACAAAGATTTTACAATCACTGGAAATAAATCATGTTCATGCTGGTGCTTTTTTAAAATCAACTCTACAGCTGTTTTTTGTTTGTTTGTTGCTAATTTCAGCTTTTTCCAGATCATTTCCACAAGCTGTCAGATTATTAATCTCTTGATAATAATACCGAACAATTGGCAATAACTTTGCACTAAGCCATACACATGAAACAGCTAATATGTTTATTGCTGCTGCACTGTGTGGCTGTATCGTGTGTCACTACCTTACCATCATAATAATGTTACTCACTACCTGTGCACTAGGCTGTCACACAACATGTGTAGTTTTTGTTAATGTGCAATATATATCATGTGTATTTTAGCACATATTACTGAAATATTATTCATACAAATTCATCCTGCCTGCACCGTTACATTCTACCATGTTGTTGTTTACTATTTTCTCTTTAGGATCATGTGAATATTATAATTACTTTTTCAGTTTTTGGAACATTTTTTTGTACCCTTATTGCATGCTTTAATATTTCTTGTTTGTTTTTTTAAAAATTTTTTAGTGAGTCAAATTGGTTCTTCTCGTCCTGAACATTTTTATTGAACTGTTAACCTTGTGTTAACCTGCATAACCAATAAACACAACTTGAACTTTTTTGTGCTCGTTTCTGCTCTTTTCAACCTAATTGGTCACACGTGTTGTTTCTGCTTTTTTATGCTAATTTAAGCTTGTTCTATCTTTTCAGTTACCTTCTTAGCAGTTTTTAGCTAATGTTAGCCATCGTTAGATTAATTCAAGTTTTTCATGATAATTTCAGCTACTTTCAGTCTAACTACTTTATGCTAATTTCAGCTTGTTATGCTACTTTCAGCTTTTTCTATTATTTCAGCTACTATTTAGATATTTAGTGCTAAATTTAGCCTTTTCAGCTAATTCTACATTTTTTTTAGCTCCTTTCAGCTCTTTCCACTTCCTTCTGGTAGTTTAAGCTTCTTTCTGCCTTTTCAGTTACTTTACAGCTATTGTTTAGCTAATTCCAGCCTTTTTTTTTTAGCTACTTTACCAATTTTTGTGCTAATTTCTACTTCTTTAAACCTAATTCAGAAAATGTGTTCTTCCTGCTTTCTTCTGCTAATTTATGCTTGTTCTTCCATTTCAGCTACATTTCAGTATGATTTTTAGCTAATTTCAGCTGTTTTCAGCAAATTCTTCAGCAATTAGCATTCACACTGTAGTTTTGCAGGAAATGCAATTTCTCTAGTTTTAGGTGCATTTCTGACCAATGAAGAGGCAGCAGTTCCTAATAGTCACATACTGCAAATATTTGTTGGTTTGTTTTTATGTATTTTGACATTATTGAGAAAATAATTGTCCATATTAGTCTGTATTTCCAGCACCGGCGCTTTAAAAGGACTCGATTTGTGAAACCGAGCCAGCGTGTCAGCTTACTTGTTTTCCCCTCTGAACATTATGTATGAGGAGGAGCGTTTAGAATGCCTGAGTAAACTCCGATGAAGGTGTTTGAAAGTTGGAAAAATATTCGAAGTCTCTCAGAGACGGGGTACAGCTGCAGTCACCCTGACACGTCGCCGTTCGGGGAAAAGGAGCAGGATTTACTCATCGGTGTCTCGTTTTCCTCCTCAGCTCCACGTCTCCTGTGTCTTCGATCGTCTTTGAAGTTAAAAGTTCAAGTATGAGTGCGTACCTGTGTGTGTTTGGACTAAAGATGTCTGGAGGCTTTTTGAACCATTACCAGTTTGTTTTGTATGAATATGCATGAAAACACTGTTTTCCTGTCTGCGGATGCGTACAGTATGTGACGCTTGCTGTGAAAAGGATGGCATAAATGGATGGTTGAGCAGAGGATCCACCTCCTGCTGAGGCTGCTGATTGTTTCTGCACTTCCCTGATAAATGGAAGCTCCCCCTGCTGTCTAATCCCTCGTAACAAAACAACTCAGACTCTCACATACGGAATGCAGGAGAAGAAACACAAAGCTAACTTTTAAAAGCATTACACAAAATGGTCCATACTTATATATGATGCATTTTAAATCTCATCCTGTTTCCACAGAGTGATTCACAATGTGTTGCTCATTCACATGAACACGTAGAGCACTACAGAACAAAAAACATTAGACGTTTACTGTTGCGTAAAAAAATTAGTTCAAGTGCAAGTATGTTTATTATCCCCAAGGGACAATTTGTTTGACTGTCAGGAGCCACACAGAACATCCAGACAAGACATTGAGACATTAAAATAACAGAAATCATCACCGATCGCCACAGGGATGAATGAGTTTTTCAGTCTGTTCCTTCTACATCTGGACAGTAGATACCTGCGTCCAGATGGAAGCAATCTGAGCTAGAGTTGTCATTTCTAACCCAAACCCGGACCCGCTGACCCAGATTAGGGCCGGTTCATAACAATGTGCTTAATGTGCAGGCCGGGTCGGTGTCGGGCTTTTGATTGCGTCAGCAGACGTGCGTGGCTGACAATCTAATTATATGGCAACATGCCTTGCCATACAATCACCAGCCACACATGGCCATTTGACCGTGCGCTGACCGGCCTTGAAAGAGGTAAAAAGTTCAGTTAAGCTTCAGATGGACTACTTTGTACTTTCAGCGATCCATCAGCCCAAATGGACGTTCATTCAGCCGCTGCACTCAGCGGACGCGCGCGGCCGAAGACCCAAACAGGTGAGATCACACAATAACAAACATGTCAGAGCAGGGTCAGTGTATGAATAATCCAGAATGCAACAGAAGCAGAGATTTAATGCACTTTGACGGCCATGAAAGGACAAACACGCCCTCAGCTCCGATCTTCTGCCCGTCATTCAGCCGCGCATCCACCGACCGTTAATAACTATATAAGCAGTCGAAGCTTCATTAAAAATGTTGTGTGTGTGTGTGTGTGTGTGTGGGGGGGGGGGGTTGGGTTCAGACCTGTAATTACTGTTAATTGATAGGATTGGATGAAGTTCGGAAATGATGGTTACAGGCTGGGGGCGGGTCAGATTTTTTTGGCCTGAATGCAACTCTAACCTGAGCTCACCATGTAGTGGGTGATCAGGATCTGCCAGAATGAGCCTGGCCTTGTTCAATGACCTCGCCTTGCGTTGGTCAGTGAGGTTCTGAAGGACTGTGCCTGTAGTATAATTAGAAGTAGAATTATGTACTGTAGTAAATGTATTTGATCTCTTTCAAAAACTAAAACACAGCTTATTAAAAAAATTAATAGTCCTTTAAGAAATGGAAATTGCTCACTTCCTGTCAGTGCAGATCATCTCATGTTGAGAAAGACTGTTTAAAGAGTTTTGGTCAAACCTTGAAAAAATAACGCTTCATGTTAAATTATGAAAGGCCAGTCACAGCCTGCGTTGTGAATAACTCTCAGCTACTATCTCACCAAACTTTAGCTCAGAATCAGTAAAGTTCACAAAGTTGTAGCCACTTTTGCATTTTCTAAAGTTGAATAGCTGCAATAGTCATCTTGAACTGAGGTGGCTCCAGAAGCTGATCAGTTACAGAAGAGCATCTAATGGTTACGTTCTGCAAATTTGATCAAAATTCATGCAGCGGTTCATGAGATATTTTGCTAACAGACAGGACTGAGATGCCAACAATTAATGCTAAAGTTTTAAACAAAGACCTTATGCAATGTGAAGCCCTCAGATTATGTGTTGGGGATGATGCTCAGCTACAAGTAAACTGATCTTAATTAAAAGTTAGTACAAGTGTCTGTGTTTTCTGAGGCGTGTTGTTGTTGCAGCCATTTTGAAAAAGTCATAGATGCACACCCAGTGAGTCTAATTCAAATCCATCCAGTTGCTCATGAGATATTTCGCTAACAGTGAGTTAACACCTAGGGCTGATGTCAAAACAGATCCCGTCTCTTACTGCCCTTTCACCTCTGGTGAAAACAAGCATTCAAGAAAATTACAGATGTTCCAAATACAGCTGTTCCATGAGGGTATGTTCACGTTCTGGTAACAAAATGTTTTATTGTTGTAAGTTGTAGAGCAACATATTTTGTCATCTTTCTTTTAACGTCCTAAAGCTTTCTTTTTCAGCACAGGGCCAACGAGGCCGTTGTCTTACCGTGGAGTTAAAGCGCAGGTGACAAACGTTGCAGGAGATGATCTGTTTCTTCTTGAGGGGCTGAGGGACACCAAACGTGTGGTTGATCACCGCCTTCTGGACCGGGTCCATCTGTGACATCCAGAGAGAAGACACAACACAAAAAATGTTACTTATACCAAACGCAAGTTTAAAAACAGATGGAAAACCAACCCCGGCCTGAGAGGTGGATGATTTATTTCCCACCAAGTTACCCAACAATGTGACCGTACGCCTTATTGATGATACTGGTGTTAATCAAATTAAATAGACGCAAACCTCATGACGCATGTGTTGATCACTGATTGTAACGATCAGACGTCAAATTAGATCATCTGAAGGTTCTTTCAACATCTTGTTGTGCAGTTTTTCTAGTGCAATAAAACTGTGTAATGACCTCCCTTCAACGTTAATAGTGTGAATGTTTATGAAGCAATCACACTATTGTGATCCATTTTTCTTCCGTACATTTTTGGGCACAATTCTCATCGCACGATTTTTGTGCTATTTCAACAAATCGTGAATCAAAATGTTCGGCTCTTTCAGGACAAACCTGATACTGTATGACTTTTGGTGTTGGTGCAACTTTAGCTTTTTGAAATATTTAGCCTTTTCTGCTACTATTTTCCTCATAGAAAATGAAATGAGCTCATTTTACTGCTTTTTTTTTTTTAGTTTCCTTGTGCAAATTTAAACCTTTTCAGCTACTTTCAGTAAATTTCAACCCTTTTGTGCTCCTTTTCAGATTCTTCCAACTTCTTCCTGTTAATTTCAGCTTGTTATGCTCCACTCAGCTTATTTCTGCTAGTTTCAGCTTTTTCCTGCTATTTCAGCTACTATTTAGTTGTTTTTAATGCAAATTTGAGCTTTTTTAAGATATTTCCACACTTTTTTGTGCTCATTTCAACAATTTTTCATCCCAGTTAGCAGAAATGTGCTCTCTCCACTTCCTTCATGTAATTTAAGCTTTTTTCTGCCTTTTTAGCTACTACAGTATTTAGCTGTTATTTTACTAAGTCCAGCTTTTTTCAGATATTTTTCACTTTTTTGTGCTCATAACTGCTTCTTTCAGCCTAACTGGGCAAACATGTTCTTTCTGTTTTCTTCTACTTTATTTATTTATTTATTTAGCATTTTTAGCTCAGTTCGGCTGTTTTCAGATAAATTTAAGTTTTTCATGATAATTTCTGCTATTTTAAGCCTAATTAACTTCTTTATGCTAATTTCAACTTGTTATGCTCCTTTCAGCTTTTATCTAGTTTCAGCTTTATCTGCTATTTCAGCTACTATTTAGCTGTTTTATGCTAATTCCACTTTGTTTTTTTAGCTCATTTCAGCTTTTTTCGCTTCATTCTGGTAGCTTAACCTCCTAAGAGCCGAGCTCTTGCACATGTGGATGCCAGGTCCTAGGAGGTTAAGCTTCTTTTTGCCTTTTCAGCAACTTTTCAGCTATATTTTGCTAATATAGGCCTTTTCAGCTAA
>JARVGV010000412.1:30750203-30763456 GCA_031762435.1 Hypsolebias longignatus
GATGCCCACCCACTGCTCCAATCTGGAGATGAGAATGTCATGGTCGACTGTGTCGAAAGCAGCTGTTAAATCTAAAACCACATGTAAAACACATAGTAAACAAAAACAGGCAAAACAAACACAGACAAGACACAATAAAAATAGAATGTTCATCCATTGCCATATAAATCAAGGCACCACTGGTTCCACAGACTAGAGAAGAACCTAACCAAGCTTTGCAGAAGGTTGGTCAGAGTATAAATGATATTATTTACAGAGTCTGTTAGCTTACACACATCTGTACATGAGATTTTGAAGCACAGCAGCACAAGCTGGCACGTTGGCATTTACGAACATCTGACTGGCACCACTCCACCGTGGCAACTTAAGCAGCGTCCTCATGCCATCATTGAACGCCACCTCAAGTTTATATATACTGCTTTTCTCTAATGCCGCCACAGCTGGACAATATACATTGGGAGGACAATATGCTTTAAAGAGTACATTTTTCTTTTACAGATGTTGAGTACAGAGAGAACTTCCGAAGAAGCGTATTAGCTTGTACATATTGCATACAACGCTGCCTGTAAATGTCCCCATCATCAAGACAGGTCAGCGGTTACGTACTGTCTCAAGTATTTCACCTCATCGCTGACTTGGAGGATGCTGCCAGACAAAGTGAAGTCAGGGAAAGATAATTTAGTGTCCTCTTTGCTCTGTACAATCATGATATGAATCTTTTTTGCATTATATTTAATATCAAAAACCAATCCATACTGAGGGCAAACCCTTAACAGTTGCTGCAGACCAGCACTATATGGACAAAAGATCACAAGATCGTCAGCATACATCAGGTGGTTGATGGTTCTATTGCCAACCCGACAGCCAGTTCTACATTGATTCAGCAGCTTAGATAAATCATGTACTGTACATGGTAAAAAGGCAAGGAGACAAAAAGTTGCCTTATCGTTCACCATTACCCACATAAAAAGAAAATGTTCCCCATTTTAACAAACAGACTGGTAAGCATACAGTACCAATAAGACACATTGAGGGAAGAAACAGTTAATAGGAATGAAGATATTCTGAAAACTACAAATACAAGACCAGGTTTTCACACTGCATTCTCAAAACCAAACAATCCTGTTTTCTTATTAGATTAACAATAAACATCTAAAATAGGACTACTGAGCCAAACATGATTAAAAAAAAAGAACCCAAGTGACTAGATCCTTGAATGGAAGAAGCATTAATAAATAATATCATTCAGTTTAGACTGGAACGAGATCTTTTTTTTGTCTGTCAAACAGTGTCTTGGATTATTTTCAGCACAAACAGTGGGATGAGTGAAAGAGACACTGTGGCTATAAACCAAACCAAGAAGTTGGCCCACATTGTTCAAGTTCAAGAATCTTTATTATGCCCAAGGGGCGATTTGATTCAAAGTCGGTAGATACATAAAGCATCCATACAAGACACTAAAATAACTACAGAAATCATCACTTTTCAATGAAAAGCCTAATCGCTACAGGGATAAATGAGTTTTTCCCCATCTGTTCGTCCTACATCTGGCCAACAGATACCTTCGTCCCAACGGAAGCAACCTGAACTCACCATGGAGTGGTGATCAGGATCTGCCAGAATCAGCCTGGCCTTGTTCACTGACCTCGCCTTGTGTAGGTCAATGAGGTTCTAGGGGCCATGCCAGCAGTTTTGCTGACAATCCCCAAGAGTTTGTGTTTGCATGTCAGAAGTCCAAACCAACAGATGAAGGTGAAAGTTAAAAGAGTAAAACATGAATAAAACATTCTCACAAAAGTAGAATTAACATTAAAACCACAGAGTTTCTGGTAAAAATACATTCTCTGCTGGGCCTTCTTACAAAAAGACTTCACGTGTACATCAACGGTCAGTTTGTCATCAAGAACAGTTCCCAGATATTTCTGAAGATGCACCACCTCGACAGCCACCTCGAAGTTATCTGAGATGTCAGAGTTTGAGTTGTGAATGACTCTCAGCTACTACCACAAGCGATTTGTGTCCAAAATCCATAAAATTGACTGTTGTGATGTTTGTGTAGGCTAACGGTGATCAGCATTGGTATCCATCTTTATTTGTGTGTGTGTGTTTAAGTTTTGTTGGCTGTGGCAGCCATCTTAACTCATTCTGACACTAGGGTTGCAGCTATACGCCTCATAATTACTATCGTTAAAATTTGTCCAGTGGTTCATGAGACACTTTATGAACAAACACACGACACTTGGAGACACGAGCAAAACCATTCTTACCCGCCTTCACCTGTCAGTATCGGCCAGGAAAGAGTATTTAGAAGATGTGGGTGTGAAATCTATTGTGTTACTCCATGTATTAGTTTGCACCAGCGTGCATGTGTGCAGCTACAACTTCTCTGTGCTCAGAGCTGGCTCTGTCTGCACAGCAAGCTGGCACATCTTCACTGCTGCGCTGAGCCGTGAGCCGTGCTAGAATAACCCACTTCAAAGAGAGCCATTGTCACACTCTAATGTGGCGAACGACAGCTAGCGCTGCAGAAATCAGCACACGCCGAGGCTGGATAGTCCTTCTGAGTCGCTGTGAAGTGGGGGAGGAGGGTTTGGGAGGGGAGAGAGTGTGGGGATTTGTTCACAAACACACTGCAGTGCCAACATTAATCATGTAGACTCTCATAAAATCATTAGAGCTGATCATTCCCAGTCAGGTTCTTTACAAAGCTTCAGCGCTGTCGGGGGGGGGGGAAGCAAGAAAGCTAAATTATATTTGAAAAACATGCAACCCAGCACACACACAAAGCTGAGTGCTATGCTAAAACATAAAACCATGTTACAGCTAAAATAATTAGAACCCTATCTAAAAGCTAAAATGAGCTCAACGTTTTGCTAAAAAGGAAAAACTAGCAAAGTACCAGGCAGAACTTTTTTTTAGCTAAAACTAGCAAAACTAGTCAAAACAAAATTGCAACAAGCTAAAATCTAAAAAGTAGCAACATGAGATAAGCTAAAAAACAGTAAAGAGCTTCAAAAAGCTCAAAGTAACAAAACACTAAATGAAAGCAGCAAAAATTTGCTAAAACCTAAAAGTAGCTAAGGTTAGCTAAAAGCTAAAGTAGCAAAATGCCAGCTAAAACTAAAATATAACAAAATGCTAGCTAAAAGTAGCAAAACTCTAGCTAAAACACATCTTCAAAAATGTAGTTAAAATCTAGTAGCTAAATGAGCTAGAAGCTAAAAAGTAGCTAAATGAGATAGAAAAAGGCTAAAGTAGCAAAACTCAAAATGAAAGCAGCAAAAGGTTATCTAAAAGCTAAAAATAGCAAGTGGCTAGCTAAAAACTAAAATATGGCTAAATCAGCTAGAAGCTAAAATGTAGTAAAAAGAGACAAAAAGCTAAAAATAGCAAATGCTAAATGAAGGCAGCAAAAGGTTAGCTAAAGGTTAAAAATAGCAAAAAGGCCAGCTAAAAGCTAAAGTTGCAAAACACAGGTTGAATGCAAAAAGTAACACAAAGGTAGCTAAAAGTAGCAAAAGGCCAACAAAATGCAAAGTGCAGCACAAGGTTAGCTTAAAGCTAAAAGTAGCAGGTTTCATGAACAATAGTTTTTAAGGATAACAATCTTGATGTGTTTCTATGATTCTGAAAATTACATTATAAATGTTGTAAATTAAATAAAAGTAATTTAAGTCATATCACCCATCTTCCATGAGCTGAACATTTAAATATGAGTGGCTAAAAGTACACAGAAATAAGTAGTTTGTAAAAGAACATGGAACAATGGTGTGAACGAACCGTTTGAATGCTCGTGCACAATTCTCACAGTTGTGGTTGAAGACTTTGAGCCATTTGAGTTTTAACAATAATTTCTGTAAAACCACATTCTATTTGAACAGTTTTCTCACTAACTGCAGTCCAGTTACTCAATTTATTTATTTTATTTTTTTACATATTTCAGTGTTTTTCATGCTTGTATGAAGCAAAAGCTTACTTCATTAAAAATGGGCATTTGCATCCTGAAAGTGTTAGAAAATGCAAACCGTTCCTTCAGGTAATTACATTTTGCCACTTGATTTATGCATCATGGTTTGCTGTTTTGGTGTGGCAGATTAGCAGCGTCCTACCTTTATGGGTGTGCCACAAAAAATCTATAAACACTAATGTGTGAGCATCAATGCATTTCTGCAAGTTCCATTAAAATTATTCCGGTGGTTCATGCAATGTTTTGGTAACATGCACACGCATGCACAGACTCGCCAAAACCATTATTATCCACCTTTTCCTTTTGACGACGGGTAATAAAAATAATTGGATTATAATTCCCAGACAGTAAATAATCTGAAGGTCAGAGGGACGGCGTGCAGAAGAGATGGAGATGAAGCAGCCCGGGCTGATAACAAAGACAGCGTCAGGCCTCGATCACAGCCTCTTCTGTTTACACTTAACCACCTTTAACGCACGAGCTGCACTCTATTATGTGCGGCAGACCCGGGGGGGTTGCAGACCGGTGGTCAGGGGCACCTGGTCTGATGGCTGGAGCTGACTGTAAAATCAATGGGGTCTCACTTTCACAGCTGCAGAGCCCCCGTGCTTGGAAAGCTTTCAGGGTTTTATAGACAGGCTGCCTGAGGATGAAGAGCGAACTGAGAGCCACAGGAGAAACATTACTTTTTATGTTTCTAACCTTTTAGCATCCCGTGTGTTTCCTCTTCTTCTGTGTCTTTTATTGTGTGAATGCTTCTGAATCATTCACACTACAGCATTTGTGATCCATTTTTCTTCTGTACGTTTTTGGGCACGATTCTCGTCCTGCAGTTTTCAATCCATTTCAACAAATCATACATCGAAAACGTTCAGCTGTTTCAGGACAGTCCTGCTGTGACTTTTGGTTTTGGTGCAACTTTAGCTTTTTGAAATATTTAGCCTTTTCTACCATTTTTTTCCTCAGAGAAAATGAATTGAGCTCATTTTCCATCCTTCATGTCTTTAGATGTGTTCACAACCTTTTACTGCTCCTTTCACTTTTTGTTCTGCTTCAGCTTCTTTTAGCTTCCTTCTGCAAATTTAAACGAATTTCAGCTAATTTCAGCTGTTTTGTGCTCCTTTCAGATTATTTCTGCTAACTACAATGTTTTTGTGCTTCTTTTAACATCTGTCAGTTTTTTCCTGCAAGTTTTGGTTATTTCAGCTACTATTCAGCTGTTTTATGCTAATTTTAGCCTTATTAGCTACTTTCACATTTTCCAGCCTAATTCAGCTAAAATGTGCTCTCTCCACTCCCTTTTGGTTATTTAAGCTTCTTTCAGCATTTTACACTGCCTTTCAGCTTTTTTGTTGCTAATTTCAGATTTTTTTCAGATTATTTCCACTTTTTTGTGAACAGCTTTGTGTTCTTTCTGCTTTTTTCTACAAATTCTTGCTTTTTCTACCTTTCCAGCTACCTTTTTTAAATTTTTTCTTTCTTTTTTTTAGCATTCTAAGCTACTTTCAGCTGTTTTCAGATACATTTAAGTTTCTCGTGATAATGTTTGCTACTTTCAGCCTAATTAACTTATTTCTGCTAATTTCAGCTTTTTTTCTGCTCATTTCTGCTTTTTCTGCTAATTTAGCTACTACAGTATTTAGTTTTTTAATGATAATTTTAGCTTTTTCAGCAATTTCCACAATTTATTTTGCCAATTTCAGCTCTTTCTGCTTCCTTCTGGTAGCTTCAGCTTCTTCCTGCCCTTTTCAGCTACTTTTCAGCTATTTTTTTGTTGTTGCTATTTTAAGCTTTTTTAAATTTTTATAGCAAATTTCCTAATTTTTGTGTTCATTTAAATCTAATTCAGCAAATGTGTTCTTTCTGCTTTCTTCTGCCAACTGGTTTGTTGTTCAATTCAGCTATATTTCAGCATGTTTTAGCTAATTTTAGCCATTTTACAGCCAGTTCTTCTGCAATAAGCATTCACACTGCACTTTCACAGGAAGTGCAATTTCTCTAATTATTATTAGTTTTTTTTTTTTGGCTTCCTCCCAATTTTCTCTTTCCCCATTAAAGACCTTCCCGTCTTCTCTCACTCAAGTTCAAGTCAGGGCATCAAGAAAGGTTCAGCAGGAAGCGTCTTTATCCGTTGAAGGACTCACAGGTGCAGAAACACAGGGAGGCGACGTGTTGCTGTTTCTCTTCCAGGCCTCCGTCGTTAGCCTTAGCACCCAGGGAATAAAAGGCTAAGTGGTGAGGTTTAGATGCAGAGAGCAGCATGGGACATTTCTCATGTTGTCAGGGCTCCTGCTGGGGCTCACATGCGCCTGCAGCTCTCAGCATCGAGAAGCCATCAGTTCAGCAGGCGGGCCAATCAAACCTACGCAGTCATTTCATTAAAATGACTTGAACTGTCACTCTCATGCAGGCGTTTTCCCCACGGGGGGTGCTCCGAGGCCAGAACGGGGCCATGTACAGTACGAACAACATATTCAGTCGTGTGGTTTGTTTCACGACACATATCGCGCTCTCTCATATTGGTTGAACATACCAGCTTGTGTGCATGCACTGGGGAAATATGGGATTTGTTGTGAATCAAAGGACTCCAGCAGGTTCATGTAAACAGATCTTGTTTAATACCTGGATTAAAATAAATATTCCACTTAGCTTCATGACATGATTTTATAATTAGGATGCACTTTATTTATTTTATAACATAAATACAAACTTTAACTACAAAATATTGTCCAATAATTTAGGAGCTTTGTCACATTCTGCAATAATCTTAACAATTCAGATGTGAACTTTCCTGATATTTTCTATATTGACACTGGGTATACAGTATAATGACTTTCTCCCTGCACTGACCACATTATAATTTTACTGCTGAAGCCAACGTCTCATCAATGTCTAGTGAGTCGCAGAGGCTTGCAGCTTTGTTCTTCACATTTTGAATATGCTCAAAAAAGTGTGCTCATCTCAAACTCTTTATTTAGTTTCTATAAATGTTATACAGTTGTACAAGAGAGCTCTTCTTACGACAGAAAACATCCCTGAATGTCCGGGTCTAAAAGGCAGGCTGATCACAATAAACATGGAGGCAGCTGCCAAAGTGACTACAGAGCAGGAGAGGGTGTGCAACTAAACAACGTGCACAGCCTACTTGTACAGTTTTGCAGACTGCACACATAAAAAAGTCGTGATCTTTAAAAAACTGGCTGCACGGCTTGCTGGTGGCAGCTGAGATTCACAGTTTGGTTTTAAGCTGATCAGTGCGTGCTCCGCTAGACGTCGCTGCGCTTCAGTTGATATAAACCTGTTTAAATCTGACGTTTTTTTAAATCTCCATTATGACTAAAGCTGTGGAAAACTTTTGATTGCTCAATGAAGCATGGCTTGATTCTTCCAGTCATAAAGAGACATAACATTTGCTTTATAATAAATTTAAAAAAAAGTTGAATACTTTTCCACTAAAATTAAATGTTTAGATCTGTTTAAAACCAGAGGCACCGGTGGAGCGATGTGGATTTGGTCCCATCAAAAACTGTTATGAGTTTGACAAAACACAAGTGTTACTGGTTATTGGGTTTATTTAGTGCATGCAGATTATTTTGCACTGGTAATAAAGTGCAGTGAAGTTCAACTATGCCAATCTTAGTAGTTTCAAATACAGCTGTCTTTAACAACCTGCAGGTTTCCTTTGAACCCGAGTCGCTTTATAAAGAAAGAATCTTTAGTTTTACTCTCTGATGTTGGTTTGTAAAGACTGATCAGAGGAGCCCGTCTGAGTTTAGACACAAGAACGAACACAAATGAAATCAGATCCTCGTGAAACACTCGAATGTGATTGAAAAAATAAAAGATGACTTTACGTTTCTCACATGTCTGATCTTTTGCTGGACTCTTTAGTGTGCTTCAAAGGGAATTGTATTAATGCTTATGAAGCGTTCACACTAATGTATCGTGATCCGTTTTTCTTCCGTACATTTTTCAGCATCGTTTTCGTTCCACAATTTTTGTGCTGTTTCCAAAACATTCAGCTCTTTCAGGACAATCCTACTATGACTTTTAGTGTTGGTGCAACTTTAGCTTTTTGAAACATTCATAGAAAATGAATTGAACTCATTTTACATCCTTTAAATGTTTAGATCTGTTTAAAACCTTTTACTGCTCCTTTCTCATGTTGTTCTGCTTCAGCTTCTTTCAGCTTCCTTCTGCAAATTTAAAACATTTTTTCCATCTACTTTCAGCTGTTTTTCCAGCTCTTTTCAGATTATTTCTGCTAACTACAACATTTTTGTGCTTATATAACTTCATGCTGCTTATTTCAGCTGGTTATGCTCCTTTCACCTTATTTCAAGTTTAAGCTATTTTGCTATTTCAGCTACCTTTTAGCTTTTTTAGTTAAGTTCAGCTGTTTTCAGAAAAATTAAAGTTTTTCATGGTAATTTTAGCTACTTTCAGCATAATTAACTTCTTTATGCTAATTTAGTTTGTTCTGCTCGTTTCAGCTTTTTCTACTATTTTAGCTATTATTTAGTTGTTTTATGCTTTTTTCAGCTAATTCCACAACTTTTAGCTAATTTAAACTCTTTCAGCTTCCTTCTGGTTTTTTTAAGCTTCTTTTTGCCTTTTCAGATACCTTTCAGCTGTTTTTGCTGATTTCAGTTTTTTTTTTTTAGCTAATTTCCTATTTTTTGTGCTCATTTCTGCTTATTTAAACCCAGTTCAGCAAGTATGTGTTCTTCTTTGTTCCACAAATTTAGGCTTGTTCTTCAATTTCAGCTACATTTCAGCATGTTTTTAGCTAATTTCAGCTGTTTTTCTGCTAATTCTACAGCAATAAGCATTCACACTGCGTTTTCACAGGAAATGTAATTTATTTAGTTGAAGTTTGTTGTAGTGCTCACAAGAGTGAAAAACAGAACTGTTTGCTTGAAATGCTTGAAACCGCCACATCTGTCAGCGATACTGAAGTACTCCCTCTTTTCATCTTCACATAAGAGACATACCACAGAAATACTACAACTTGTCTAACTTTGAATCTCGTCAGTCACGTTACAGATGTTACAACCTAATCTGGAACGGCCCTTTGCACAACGGCTGATGTGAAGTATGTGAAGGAAACAACAGAGAGGCTGCGCTTCAGGGCAGAAACAACAATACTGATAATGAAGTGACAGCAGGAACACATCATGTCTTCATCCTAACACACTTTCAGAACCAGCCAAGTGAATTAAAGATCTAACGCAGCAAATCTCATGTCTACATAGAATATGTGCTGTTAAAGAAAAAACACACGATTGTATTGTTTAGCAGGTATGACTCCTCTAGAATATCAGTTGTTCAACAGCAAATTATTCCTGTAAAGCCGTAAAAACGTAAAGTTAATGATAAATAAGAGCTTCCATGAATAGACTCGATAAATCTGCAGACAGAATGCAGCTCGCGGAAAATACGTCGAACTCAAGAACAGAAACTGGAGAAAGAACTGTTTTTAGAGCCGTAATAGATCCTCGCCTTACTTTTACCTGGAAGCAACGTCAGGCTGGCACATTAAAGTGAAAAAGTGTCACGAGCCGACGTCAGAAATTGCATCTGAGGAAAACTGATTTTTTATTTTCTCCAGTGGGACAAGAACAGAAATAAATGGGAAAAAAGTGACATAATGCACACACCAGTCAGTAACAGGCATATAGGCAGAAATGGAAAAATAATTTGTTTCACTGTAAATTTGTTTAGGTTGAGGTGTTTGTTGAGCTAATTGAACGGGTTATTTGTTGTGTGTGCATGTGTGTGTGCATGTGTGTGTGCATGTGTGTGTTTCTAGGCTGAACAGAAGCTGGAGAGCTGCCACCTTCGTCCCTCTGGTCCACGAGAGATGAATGAAAAGAGCGAAGGCCTGGGAGATCCATCCATCATTGTGTCTCATTGTTTTATGCTTTGCTTTGATGCGCACACACACACACACACACACAAACACACACCCATTTATTTGGTTAGTCCAGAAAAAGTTAACAGCTGTTTAACAGAAGTGATGCACGCAGTTTGTGCAGAGATGCGATTCATGCGCCCCCCCCCCCCCTCCACCTGTCCTACCACTTCAATCTGACAAACAGTGGACGTCTACAGAAGCAATTGTACTTATTTATTTTTAATCCCTCCTCAGCTTTGCTTTCGGGGTGTGTTCCGCCCCCGCGGAGGGGTCACAAGCTGTAATCCAAGCTTCATGTAATTACCCCTGATCAAGTTCTGGAGCCTCCTTTCAAACCTCAGATCCAACAGATACAAAGAGGAATGGAAGAGGAAGAATGACACCCACTCCCCGACGGGCAGGTCTATAATCAGCCCCCTGATCTGCGTCTGCCCTGATGGATTCTGGAGGGGGGGGGGGTTAAAAAGGGAAGCAAGACAAAAAAAAAATAAATAAATAAATAAAAAACAGGCCTACCAGGACAATTCATCAACAAGACCAATAGATACAAACCTATTTCCAAAAAAAGGTAGAATTCTGTGTAAAACTCAAGTAAAAGCAGATTTAAAATCTCAGAAACCTGTAGTTTGTTCACAACAACAACAACAACAACAACAACAACATGGATCATTCCACATGCAAAAAGAGACTAAATCAAGTCGAGGTCAAGTTCTTCATCGTCTTTCATGTCACATGTGGTCAACAGTAACAGGTCAGTCAGGACTGGGCAGAGTTTTAGAGAAGATGAATCTCTCAGAAGTAAAGATGAGCAGAGGATCAGTTTCATCTTAAATCATGGGTTAACATTAAAATAAAATTCCTCAACAGACAATTGAGAAGGTTTGAATATCCCATCATCTAAAGATTATATCACATTTTTTAAATAATATCTGCGCTCAGGGGCTGAAAGTCAAAATTAAATGATGCTCGTGATCTTCGGCCCTCTGGTGGCACCGCATTAAAAACGGGCCCACTTCTGCTGTAGACATCACTGCACGAGTTCATGAGCCACAAACTGTTGTCCATAAGCACAGATCACCATGCCATCCACAAATGCTGCATAAAGCTCTATCCTGCAAAGAAGAAGCCAGATGCACAACATCTCTGCACCAGAGCTTGTTAAAAATAGACCCAGGCAAAGTGCTAAACTGTTTCATGGTCAGCTGAATCCAAATTGGAACTCCTTTATCAGTGCACAGTTTAAAAGCCTGCCTCTCTGATGGTATAGGGGTCCATTGTTTCCTCTTGCATGGGCACCTTTCACATTTGGAAAGGCACTGTCAATGCAGGAAAGTATTAGAACTACACGAATCCCCGTCCAGCTAAAGATCAAGCAAAGACAACACAGAACTGCCGAACAGCTTAATTTAACGGCAGACAAGATCGGAATAACTTCCCCCTCAAAAAAAAAAATAAAAAATAAAATAAATAAATAAATAAATAAATAAAGGTCTCTCCGAATCCTACAGGAGAACTCCATTTGACTATACGGGAAAGGACACGAAGGAAAGAATGCTGCTCTAAAACGCAAAAAGACACATTTCAGTCAAGCGCTTTGAATCTGCGTGAAGTTTGCATGGGGGGTTTATGGAGGAATAAATATAAAAAAATATGCTAATGTGTCATCCATTTGCATGAGTCAGAAGCCATTTTAGGGCCACCGAAATCTCAAACGCCACATGATCCCAACCATAAGAACCAACGCGGCCGTCTGAAATAATTACATCCAAGTTGGTTAAAAAAACGATTTGGACCTTTTAAGCTTCAGATTCTCTCCCGTCTTTCAGTTCTTTATCTCTGAAAAGATGGAAACGACTGAAAGCTTTAATAAAAGAAACAACACTTAAGAAGAGCAGATGCATTTTAGGAGAAAAGAAGCCGTGATTGAGCTGTCGCCATGAATCTGCTGGAGTTGAAGCTCAGGAGTCCAGCAGAGCAGGTCCATTAGTTCAGCCCACACAAAGGTTCATGTTCACCATGTTCTGAGACGAGATGGAGTTAAATGAGGCGAAAAAGTTGCCCTGCCATAATTTTACTGCCGTGAACCTTTAGAAAACGTGATGCTTCAGTGCAGCTGCAGAAAATAAACTGGCAGCCAAGAAAAGGCACATGTGAAATGAAACGCACCGTTGTCAGATCAGAGCAAAGCTTCTAATAAAATCCTTCGAAGATGTTCAGGATGTTGCACCTGGAGGAACCAAGAGTCAGTTTTTACACTATTCAGGACATTTTTAGGCTTTTTGATCATGTTTTTGTCAATTTCTGGAGCAGAATTCTCGTAATGAGGTTTGATTGCAACAACTTTACTTTTTTTTTTTTTTAATTAATTCAGCACAACTTGTTTTAACAAATGTTATTGATCATATTTATTAAATTACTAGATATTTGAAAGAAGTGCTCAGATGTTTAGTCAAAGATTCTTCATAAGACCCTGCGAGGAGGTGCGCCTCATAAAATAACTTTCAGCAAAGGATGGAGCACAGGAGTGCGTGCACGCTCCAATCACTTTAAGTTTAGTGTTTTACTTTATGATTTGGATCCAGTGGTTGAATCTGGCAGCAGATGTTTGAAATGAGTCACGAGGAGTCCAGCACTCACCGATCAGCATCGTGCTCCCAGGACGAGTGGCTCCAGCCCGGCGCGTCAAGCCGCTAAAAGAATTTCACGCACTTTTTGCGCCCCTTGGTGACACAGGACGCGCGCGCAGGTGAACCGGAGACGTCCCGCTGCTGCGCAAAGAGTCTCTGAATTTTTCCTTTACTGTCTCCAAATGACAAGTCTTCTTTTTGCGGTCTTGTATCCTCTTTTCCCTCCTGCGTCCTTGGCGGCCAATCCCTCCACGCGCACGCAGGAACAAATCCCGATCGTACGGACGCGCTCTCCTCAGTTTCAATCCTCTGGCTGCTGCTCAGCTCAACTGGAGGAGGAGAGGAATGTGGCTGCTGGAGGGAGGCTGAGTGCTCCTTCTCTCTCTCTCCCTCTCTCTCATCCCTTCCTCTCTGACCTCTTTCTCTCTGCTCCTCTCAGGGAGCTCCTTTAAAAAGGTACTCAATGCAAAGTCATGAAGACAGGACCAAAAACGTTATAAAATAATAAAAATAATAATCTGCACAGTATTTTTCTCAGACTGAGGGGTGACGTGTTTTAAAGGAAAGATTTTGAAGATAAATTTATGACCAGACGACAACGAACACATGACTTTGTTTATCAAAAGAAGCAGCAGAAGTTTCTGTCTTTAGGAGCTCCTGCTTGACCAGTGGAGAGCATCCTGTGCTCCAGCATCAACGTGTGGCATGGAGGCTGCACAGCTGCAGAAAGAAAAGCTCTGCA
>JARVGV010000412.1:30799527-30812252 GCA_031762435.1 Hypsolebias longignatus
TAGCTTTTAGCTATAGCTTTGCTAACTGTAGCTTTTAGCTATAGCTTTGCTAACTGTAGCTTTTAGCTATAGCTTTGATAAATGTAGCTTTTAGCTATAGCTTTGATAAATGTAGCTTTTAGCTATAGCTTTGCTACCTGTAGCTTTTAGCTATAGTTTTGCTACCTGTAGCTTTTAACTATAGCTTTGCTACCTGTAGCTTTTAGCTATAGCTTTGCTAACTGTAGCTTTTAGCTATGGCTTTGCTAACTGTAGCTTTTAGCTATGGCTTTGCTAACTGTAGGTTTTAGCTATGGCTTTGCTAACTGTAGCTTTTAGGTATGATTTTGCTTATTGTTGCTTTTAGCTATAGCTTTTCTAACTGTAGCAGCTATGTTAACTGTAGCTTTTGGTTATGATTTTGCAAAATGTAGCTTTTAGCTATGACTTTGCCTATTTTTGTTTTTCATGTTTTCATTCTTTGTTGTTTTTATCTACTGTTTTGCTAAATTTTACTTTATAGCAAATGTTTTGTTAATTTTGGTTTTAGTTACTGTTTTTCTTAGTTAAAGCTTTTAAACCTTTAGCTATGTTTTTGCTAGTTTAAGCTGTTTTGTTCATTTACTTTTAAATACAGTATTGTTCATTTTACCCCTAAACTAAAGCATATTTTTTAATTTTAGTTATGTGTTTGTTTTTTCTTCACATTTTAGTTTTAGCTTTAGGTTACTGTTTTGATCTTTTTAGCTTTTAGTAACAATTTAGCTAATTTGAATTTTTAGATGCAGTTTCACCAGTTTTAACTTGTTGTAAAAGTTTAGCAAATTTTTAGCTTTCAGTTGGTTTGTGGATTAATTTTTTTTTAGCTACTGTTCACATTATTCAAAAAATTCCAGCAGACGTTCAGCTCTCAGCATTTACACCACGTGCACAGAAAATTACTTTTCTTCAGCTGTGAATTCGTAACTTTCAGTGATTTCGTTACTTCTGATAGACTTAATTTTTTCCCTTTTTTAAAATTACATTTGTCAGCAGCGCAAAGACTAAACCCACACCAAATCTGAATTTGATGCATCATGTAATTTAGTCTGACAAAAAAAAAAAAAAAAAAATAGAACAAATTCTGCATCAAACAACAGGCACAAAGCTGAAAATTATAATTTGTGTTGAGCATAAGCAGCTCATCATCGACCCCAGTGAGATGTCTATTTCTTTGTTAGTGCACTGCACACACACACCCACGCGCACTCACACACACACACACACACACACACACGCACGCACGCACACACACACACACCTCGTCCCATCCCTGTCTCATTCAGCCCAGATTACATCTGTTTACCAATGCTTGTCTACTTCAGTTACATGAGCTGCCCAGCGAGGGTCTCCAGAGGTCCGCCACGCTGCACACGAGCACATGCTCCAACACTGTGCTGGATGTTACACAAAGGGTCTCGTGAGATGGGATCAAGTTTCAAACCATGCTCATCCTGAAGCCGACAAACAAAACTCTGTGACCCCTCTGCGGAGATCCAGCTGGTATCTCATAGTGCGTCGCTTGTGTTGGAAAGAATGTGAAAGATGGAGGCTGCATGTGAACTCGTGGAGCAGCAGCACCTTTAGCAGCCATGCATCATGTGTGTATTAGCAGACAGCTCTGCCTCACAGTGTAAATGACAATGTTTGTCTATGTCTGCCTCTCACTATCTCACACCACCCACTCCTTCTGATAAAAAAGTGTCTTTCCCTCTCTTTAACCCGTCTCTCTCTCTCAGTCTTGCTCATGTGATGTCCATTTTACTTGCTTTTCTCCCTCATCCGCCTCATCCCCCTTCCATCTCCATTTTATTTTAGCTTCTCTCTCTCCAACATCCATCCTGCCCTTGGATACAGCTGGTAATAAGTCACTCAGCTGTAATTTAGCCTTTCCAAAGGACCGTAATAATGGGGATCAGAGGAAGGCTAAGGTGGATGTGAGATGAAGGGGGGGTCACAGCACCTAGAAAGAAAGCCTTTCATGAGGCCTTATTACAGCAAGCCAGCGAGGGAAAAGAGAAAAACTGTCCAAAAGATCTTCAGAGAGAACAGGAGAAGCTCACCAGGTTAGGACTTTAAGATAATACAGCTAAAAGATGTTGGATTATTTTAAAACAGATACTGCAACAGGCAAAACAAGAAAAATAATTTGCTGAAGAAGCTGAAACTGAGTTGTTAAAGCTAAAAGAAGCAGAACACCAGCTAAAAGACAAAAGTAGCAAAATGCACACGCTCGCTGAAAGTGGTAAAACCCTATCCAAATGCTAACAGATGGAGAACATGAGCTAAAAGGTGCAAATCCCTAATGAATGCTAGCTAAAAGTACCAAAAGGCTGCATAAAAGCTAAAAGGAGCAAAAAGGTCCTTAAAGCTTCAAAGAGAAAGATCCAAAAGCTAAAAGTAGCAAAAGGCTAGTTAGAAGCTAATAGTAGCAAAAGGCTAGCTTAAAACTAAACTTAGCAATAACTACAAATTTAAAGTAGCACAAGAAGCAGTTTTGAAAATGAACAATGTTCCTCAAATAATTAAAAGATCTAAATGTATTTTTTATGGGGAAATTGTAAATAATGTTAAATATTTTTGTAAAGTGTAAAATAAAATAAAACATCACATGAATTATAATTGTATATATAATATTGAATAAAAATGGCACTTTATGAACTGTGCAGTGGTTGCTTCAGTGACCAAACTAAACTAGTTGTTTCCATCAGTTAGTGAAAATAATCATTTGTTGTTGGCATCAATTATTGTAAAAAGATTTTCAAGTTCAAAAACTTTTTTTTTCCTTTTGTGTTTTTCCTCATTTTCATCTCACTTTGCGTTTATATGCTTGTCATTCAATAGCAATATACCTTTGTTGTTTAAATAAATAAGAAATAAAAAAGATTTTTGTTCCTCACTTGGTACAAACATGATAAACAAGCAGCTGCTTGGCTGACAAACATCTCATTAATGTTTTTGTGTGACAATGAACACATTCAAAAGTACACGACTGTACTTTTTATGATTTTTCAAAGCAGAAACAGAACAAAGTTGTGTTTCTTGACTGACGTCAGTGACAACGGACTTTTCATTCAAATAATTTTACACATTGACTCGTTTTATGACAACTGGAAACACATTCAAAGTGAAATAGCATTTTTGTAAATTATGGAATCTATATATTTTATTACTGTAAAGAGAGTGGTGGCGCAGAGGTTAGAGAAGGTGAAGCTGTGATTGGAAGGTCGCCAGTTCAACTCCCCAAATTATTATTATTATTATTATTTGTGAAAATCTGGAAGAATTATGTGCAAATGAAAGTAAGATTAAAAGTAGTTTTTCTTCAAAAGTTAAAATAAACATATTATCCACCATGTTGTGCCAACTTGTTACTACAGTAGCCCAGAAGGGACAAACCAAATATTGGTTCTAGAGGCTTTTGTCATGTACTAAGTTATGTCAGTTGATGTTTCTTTTCATCTGATGTTACACATCTGATGCTAAAATGATGCACATATGGCCTCATATCAACATCACACTGTATATTAATTATTTGTCCATCATATGTCCTCTGATGTTCGGTATAATAAAGATAAGATCACAAAATTTTATGCTAATAAAAGAAACGTGTTCAATATATCTGCAGTCTGACAGACAGAAGGCAACAGTGAGTGAGAAAAAAGGTCACGTTATGTGACTCAATCAACAAAATACTTTCACAACAGCTTGATATTTTCTGACATTTAGTAAACCCACAAACAGTTCACATCATTTAGCTGATATCTCTGCAGCAGCTGAAGCAGACGGGCCAGGTTAGGGCTGATCGTTAGATTCACATGGCCTTCTTCACAGGCACATCCAGGTGACCCGTCAGAACTCTGGCAAACACACACATCGGATGTTTTCTGGGAGATCTGCCCCTCCGTGTGGCCTTATAGGCGCCGCACCTCGTGCTTCTCGCTACACTGAGCTTCGCGTGTCAGCCTGGTTTGCCTGTTGACCTTTTCTCAGAGTCTGGACTGCTGTTACAAAGAGGGCTGCACCCCAGGGCAAAGAGGAAAGGAGCGAGAGACGGGGGGTGGACGGGAACGAAAGCACACGGCTGTAAAGCCAGGAGGTTTATGAAGCCAAAGAATAAACATGATTTAAATATTTAGGAGCATGCACAATAGACTGATACTAAGGTCACAACATGAACTCTACGTACTTGGCGTGTCAAAAGGCATCAAGAGAAAATTCTCTTTCCTGTTGAAGACCAAAAACGACAAGGCACAAAAATAAAAATGCAGATGCATTCATGCTGAAAATCCCTGCCTTTAATCCAATTCCCCACGCTTTATTAAAATAGAGCAAGAGCAACACAGCCGTGATGAAGACACTACAATGAAGAGGAGGCCCAGTTCATAAACACACGACAAGATAAATGTGAACAAACCAAAAGGTGGTAAGATGCAGAACAATCTTAAAAGAAAATTCACAATCTGCCTCAGCTAAGGATGATTAACACAACAGGAAATAGAAACAGCCACACACAAACGATGTCATCACTGGTGGATTTATGAAACCACATAATGTCCTCCCTGCTCGCCTCTTTTTTCCTCCCCCCTGTTTCTCCACACCACTCCATCATCAAGTCATCATTTGTGCCAAAATAGAGTAATTTACAGCAACAAACTACGGTGGCCCTGAGGTGTAAAGAACAATATTTGAAAAAACAGAATTACATTGTTTTTAAAATGCAACAAAAACAACAAAAACTCAAAATTTTAAAAAAAAAAAAAACAAAAAAAAAAACTGCATTACATTAAGCCAAAGCGGAAGTGGCCAAAGCAGAAGTGGCCGGAAGCACATTTGTTTTATGCTATTTATAAAGTTTAAAGAATAAAATAAAAATTAAAAAAACACAACTTCCGGTTTGGCCTAATGTAATTCCGTTTTATTCAAATGTGATTCTGGCCACTTCCTCTTTGGCCACTTCCACTTTGGCCACTTCCACTTTGGCTACTTCCGCTTTGATTCAATGTAATTCCATTTTTTTCAAACGTAATTCCGTTTTTTTCAAATGTGATTCTGGCCACTTCCGCTTCGGCCACTTCCGTTTCGGCCGCTTTCTCTTTGGCTTAATGCAATTCAGTTTTTTCTAATATTGCTCAGCGACACCTCAGGGTCACCGTAACACACACCCTGTTGGTGGCAGAATGCATGAGGATGTGTGTTGCACTGCATGTTCAGGGCATTTGCTGCATGTTTCAGGCAATCCCAATTTAAAATTAAAAGTTTGTCTGGCTACCAAAGAATGCTCCGCCACCTTTCAGGTGAGATGTGTTGGCGCTTGATGAGTCGTTATAATTATTCTGTTTTTAGCTTCACCACAACCCTTCAGGTGCTTCATGAGGTAACTTGAGGTAAATGAGGTAACATCAACTTTGTAATATACTTAAATAAAGAAGTCTATGCACCTTATTAACAGGTGTTTTGTTTTTGGGAATGCATTTTGTTCAATAAACCAAAAGCTGTTTTTATTTTTTTATTTTTTTATGAGCAGGACACATATAGGCACATTAAAATGCTCATGTTTAAAAATTGCTATATTTAGGAGTATATAAAGGTCAAGGTCAATGTGTCTACTGTCATTCACATCACGTGGTGTGGAATGAAACAGGGTCCCAGTTACATCCAACAAAAATACAGATTGTAAAGAAAAACAGTGATAAGATTTAAGATATGAACTAAGAAATACACTAAACTAAGAATATATTACAACAGCAGCACGAACATATATTTTGCTTTTTAGATACTATTATGAACCATTAGGAGAAAAACTGGCACAATAAGTCCAGTTTTCCTTCAAAGATCTGGACTGCTTCTCTCCAAGCAGATCTGTCCGTGAGCTTCTCAACATGTTCTCGTGATAACTGAAGGAAATCTCTTAATCACACAGACATGCATCCTTCAGAAGGAATTGCTGCTCCACATGTCCACCATCCTTGCCAGAGGGAGGGGAGATGAGAGGAAGAAGAGCCCGGACCCAGTGTCAGCTCAGTGAAGCAGAGAAGGAGGCAAACATGCGCTGACATGGAACGATTCGCTGGAAAAGACTCACAAACACGTTGCATGCTGCATACACACCCAAACTAATTCAAATGATCTTATTTATTCTACATTCATGCAATATTTACCCTCGTAAACAAACGTACCAGACCCAGATGCCTTACTTTACATACAGCATGGGAGGCTGACATAAACACGGATGCACTGAAGTGTGTTTCTGTCTCCACAGCACAAAATATAAACTCTGTAGCATTTAGGATTTCTAAAAATATCCTAAGCAGATGAGCAGATCCATCCATGGACACACAGACAGCACAGAAACGGTGCTGGAGATGAGGACGCAGCAGAGCTGGCTGCCGGGGGGAGTCAGCAGAAGGTGAGCAGAGATAAGGCTGCACGATTGTGACTGTGTGTCAGAAAGGATCTGCACACCACAACAGTGCAGCGTGCCCTCGCACACACCCTGTACACAAAAACACACACATCTTTACATATGCACTCTGCATCCCCCGCAGCAGTGCACCAAAACAGGAAATTTAGACACAGGACTTGAGTGCACGACAAAGTTTCAGCTTTATTATTCTAGAGTTTGTTGCAGGGCTGATAATCTGCTGCATCTCAACACTCTCGCAGAACAAATCAATGTCAACCAGGCAGAAACTGAAGCCAATCAATCAAACACTGATCAAACCCTCGGATCAAACCCTCTGATCAAACCCTCTGATCAAACTCTGAACAGCTTCTGTCAAAAGTACAACTAGAGAAACTGCATTTAAATGCTGCATGAACGCTGAGAGCTGGGTTCCTGCTGAAATTTACTGAAGAAGCTGAAACTGAAAGGTGAAGGCTAAAACACTAGCTTGAAGCTGAAAAGGTGAAAATTAGCTAAAAGAATGTTTATTGGGGGTAACAAAAAAAAATGAGTGGGTTTACAGAAAAACGCTCTATCGTAGTTTCCATGTCAGTTGGGTTGCCAGATAAGAAGTTATGAACTATAGCACTGTTGCTGTAAAATGATAGTATTTTGACCTAAACTGTCGTACGTGCTGAATCTTTACTCAGCACATATAACATGTGATATTCTAAAATGAGATGTGTGTTGTGTTTGTTGAATATGTGCACAGAAAAAGAGGTGGTAAATAAGACATTTAAATTTTATCTGGCAACCCTGATCAGCTGCTTTCATTGCACGTGCAGCATCTGCATGATCACAGTTAAGCTGGTGAACACACTAACGTCTCTTTGGAGCCTGGATTTTATTAGTTTTGCTCCTTCTGGCTGAAAACGGGTGAATAGCTCAAAAAAACACTGCCGTTTGTTATAAATGTTGTTAGTGCAGAAAACAACTGGACTGTGGCGCACATGTGCTACTTCACACTTGTGGAGCATTTTTGAGGGCTGTTGTCGTTCAAACGAACAGCCGAATGTTTCACGTCGTGTAAACGAGGCCTCAGATTGGCTGCCCTGTCTGTCAATCAAGTGACACATTTCACATGAGGATGACAGGCTGACGTCTATTTTTTAACGTCTTGCCATCTACCCATTGCGAATGACGTATTGGACACCCCTGCAACACATGAGAAGATAATTATATTTTATTTAGGCTCTTTGCAGAAAAACTTTTAATCACATGCTTTCTAAAAAAATGTACCCTGACGACGTTCAACAATATGTTTTCAGCACCTGATATTACCTCACCGGCCTTTCATTCATTATTCCACCTACTCAAAAACGTTTTAAACCTGTTTTTACAAAACGCCTCTTTCAGATGCTGAAAGATAAACGAGCACATTTATTCAGCACAAATGATCCATCACAACTTTTGACCATTTCTCAGGTGCCGATAAACAACAAGAAACGTTTTTAGGGAAACTTTTGTTCCAGAAGCCAGTTGTGCTCAGATATCACCGACATGAACAACTCGACCAAGAGGGAAACGGGTCGTCTTGTACAGCTGTGACCTTTTTCAAACAAACTGTGGTCATAAACTACTTGTGCTTCAGTTTCCAAATGACTCTTAATGTCCTTATTAGAAGAGAAGTATTTGTGAACGAATGGCCTGCATGTTTCACGTACATGTTTTAAATGAACTTTTTGACAGTGGTATTTTGTGAGAGTCTTTTTCTAGCAGGGCAGAGAAGAAAACAAAGTGTAGCAAGAGCAAACAGAACAGAAGAACCAATTACCTGCAGCAGACCTCTTTGGTTAATCTGTGATAAGAATGAATTCAATAAAATAAAAAGACGTCCGACTTCAGCGCAGCAGCTTCAGTTCCAGAAACACGACCACAACGTGCACTTAGTTTCTCACTTGCTGATGTTGCTTTGCTCCACCTGCCTGTTGGCGTTCCCTCAGCCCTCAGTCTGAACACATGGACCAGTGACACAGCTGGGGTGTGTGTTTAAGTTTCTTTTAATCTGCCTGACCCGGATGAGCTACAACACCCAGAACTGAACTGAACGTTCTGCATTTTGCGACAAAGCAGCAGCAACCATGAATCACCACTGCCCTACCTGTGCTGTTTGGCATTTTGGCTTGGCTGAACTTTTTCAGCCTCTTCTGGTGGGATTTGCCGTTGTAGTGGATCTGGGCCTGCGTGGATGAGTTGAGTTGGATGTTGCAGACCTCACACAAGGTGTAGATCCTCTGCTTCCTTTCTCTTTTGGGTCTGTGGAGCGAAGAACGCAGGACGCCCCCTGGCGACTGGCCCTCTGGTTCTGGGCTGTCCTGGATGTTGCAGCAAGACTCCATGTCCATTTCCTCCAACGGCCCTGTTCCAACACCGCTGGGCTCCAGCTCAGGATTTGGCACAAACAATTGGCTGAAAGGGCGTTTCATACCTGTGACAGAAGAAGACAATGAGAGAAGACTGTAAATACAAAGTAAGGATCAAAATAATATGTTTTTTTTTTTTTAATGTGGCCCGTGTTTTGTGGAATCCAGTGTGATCAGAGATACTTTAGCTCTGGTATCATGAACATGCAAGTATCATTTTTCTCTCCACCTCAGGCTCTTCAAGCACACAAAGCCGCCCTTGTAAAAAGATATCCGAGGACACAAAGCCAAAAATACTCTTCATTCCTGCTGCTTTTGTCAAGACGTGTCTGAAATCCGACCCCACTCGTCTCATATAAGTCATGCCCTTTGCAAAAACAGATAAACCAATTCTCTATGCATCAGCAAATGCTACATGACAAGACCAATAAGAACAATTTATTGCACAAACTGTAATAAATCAAGGTGGTGGTGGTCGTAGAGTGCAACCAGGCTCCACTTGGGGGAGACAGAGGGCTGCAGCGAGGCTCTCAGAGGAACACTGGGCCCCTTGTGCCAGCTCCATGATGTCTGTTGCTGTTGACTGTCTGCACACCTCTGCAAACCTAACAGTACTAACAATCTGCAGCAGGGTCCATCCGTTAATATGGAGAACATCAGTCAAGCAGTGAGAGTATGGAGCTTCTAAATCATCTAGACATTAATATTTAAAAACAAATAGGATTTGATTTTAAGAAAATGAATGAAAAAGTTGGAGTAAAGGTAAATAAACGATATTCAGTAAAGTGGCAGCTCTTCAAGTACAAACTAAAAGAACTGCTTGTTTCATGAGCTGCTATTTCTCCACAAATGGGCAAAAAGGTGGGTCTCCTGTAGCGCCGCAAAAGATCGAGACATCACCTTTTTTTTTAAATACACTCAACCATGTGTTTCTGCTGCTGGCTTCCTGCCTCTGTCAATTTGTCTGCCGTTAACCCCTAACAGCTACGGCATGCACAAACAGAAGAAAGCAGGGCCTGTGTTGCAAACGGTTTATAACCACACACATTAAAAATAAAAACTTAAAACACACAAATGTGAGAACACACACACACACACACAAATCACCTAGTGCTCAAAAACACATAAGGCTGCATGAAAGCTGCAATTCACATTGCCAATCTGGGAGCACTCAAGAGTCTCCATCGGATGTTTTCTCAAACGCTTTGAGTACTGCAGCTCTGACTGAATGTAAAAAAATAAAATAAAACCTCTCAGTCGTCTGTAACTGCAGCAGCCTCCTCATTCTCCATCCACACCAGTCTGCAGCAATTTAGCATGATTGTGAAAACAAAACCCAAAATGAAGACCTGAAAAGTGGAAAAACACACCACAGCGTTCCTCTGTCCTTCATGACAGCTCTTATAACCACAAGACTGTTCTTTACAGTAAACAAAATAATATTTAATGTCCACAGAAGCACTTGGAGTACATGTTGTGAATCGTTTTAGCTACAACAGCACAAACATTGTTTTATTGTCTGATTTTACCAACTGTTGGTTTTCAACCTGTCAGGTCGGAGCCAATGTGTTTGACATATCGGTACTTCATCTAGCTACCTAACGGTCACTACTGGTGTTCCACAAGGCTCAGTTTTAGGACCCACTCTTTTTACAAATTATATAAGTAATGTAGGTCCTTAAACTGAGCCTTGTGGAACACCATTAGTGACCATTAGGTAGCTAGATGAAGTACCCAACAGTCACCAATGGTGTTCCACAAGGCTCAGTTTTAGGACCTACAGTTGTTTTTTTCTTTTCTTTCACCTGCTCCCTTCACCAGGGGTCACCACAGCAAACTAAGTCGCGTGAAGACTTGGCGGTTATTTTTATGCCTAATGCCCTTCCTGATGCAACCACAGATTACCGAGCTACCACATCCCTCTGTGTGGAGCAGAGAGCTGCTATCTGTCTGTCTAAAGCAGGTCTCGCTTGTAAACGAGTCCTCGTGACTCATTGAGACTAACCTATATAAATAAAGGTTGAATGACAATCATATTGTAAATTACCAGGGTTTTCTAAGGTCAGTTGGCTGTAGCAGCCATCTTGAAATGAACTGACTCCAAAAGTTGAATGTTCATTCAAACTTTATTTATTCAAATTAATCCCATTGAGCCTCGGGGACTCGTTTACAAGAGAGACCTGATTTCTTTAATAAAAAGAGTGATGACAACAGTGGATAACGACAACAATAGTACATCTAATGATTAATTTCTGCTAGTTCAATTAAAGTTTTTCCACTTTTTTAGAAAAAGTTAAAGTCACAGAGAGGAGTTTGTGTTGTTCAAAAAGAACTTTACTTCCTCTTTCTGGTCACAAGTTGCATGATGTGTACTTCTTCTTTGGATGAGCACGATGCTGTTCAATGTTTTCACCAAGAGAAGTAACTGAATGGGTTTTCTTTGAACCTGGTTCTTGGCTGTCCCTCTCTTCAGTGACAGAGCTCTGTGTCAGCGGACTTTTATGTACAAACATTGTGAATCCACCTGTTGGACGGAGGCTCACCAGGACCAAAAGGCTTCTGCTGCTTTTATCTGTGAGTTTGTGTGAGGATGTCTGCTCCGTTTGACTTAGGGAGACTTTAAAGACTTTTCCAGCTCGATGTAGAAGCTGTGTGAGACGAGAACCCCTGCTGTGTCCACAAACAGAGTTCTGTAGGCTGAGACAGGACAGGAGATTGTCAGCGGGTGGGAAGGAGACCATGGGGGTAAGAGAAGGAGGAAAAAGACTCTTCTCTTGCTGTGTCTGCTGTTTTCACTTTCTGATTCACCCCCACGCTGCAATGCCTCCTCCCTCAGCATATGGGAAACATCAATCAGTGCGGTGATGTTGCTGAAAGACCGGGGCGCACCCAGCATAGCAGCTCAGCAATAAAAACTATTTATGATCTTTTGTCTGTAGCTCACATATAAAATACTGCAACACTTCCACAGCTTAAGGCGGCTCCAACCACCAGCCCACCTTTGAGACACCCCCACCCCGATTCACTGTGGTCACCGTGGGCACGAGGAGGCGTTGGCTCTTCATAACTAGACCCTCAGATCGACTCATGTAAACACTGCAGGAATGTTAGCAGCTTCTGAATCCATGTGATGAGAGGAACACCTACAGATGAAGATAAATGTATTTGTATCCTTTTACAATAATAAGCCCTCCTGGGTCTTTCTCCAACGAGCCCATTATGATTTAAAATGTGAAAAATGGTGTGATAAGACGATCATGTACTTTGACCTTGGGGTTCAGCTTGAACGGGTTTAGATTTTTTTTTTTAGTTTTGGGTTAATTTTTATTTCCCACTGAGATCACAGATCTCTTTTGTAAGGAAGCCCTGAGCCTGCAGGCCACTTAACGTGCAGGTTTTTGGACTTAGATAGGTTCTCTGGCTCTTTTTCTACCTTTCACACTACCTGCCAGCTCAACCTGGGGTAGCAATTCTTCTTGCGTCTGCATCCTGGGAGGTTGTCTGCAGTCACATGAACCTTGTACTTTTTAAAATAATTGGCAGCTTTGATCAGGGAAACATGACGTTGCTTAGGGATTATCTCGTAGTCTCTACATTTAACATGGATTTCTTAATTTTCTGTCTGAGCTGCGACTGCTCTCATCTTTGCTTTCTCTGCTCCATGTTCAGTGCTCCCAGTGAAACCAACCTACCCAGTGGTGTTTGTTGCCTTTTAAACTGGCTGAATGGCTGATGGAAGCCTTGAAGGAATATGTGATACTAATTAAGGTCAAACACTTGTTACTTTGAAACATGACCATGAAGCAAACTTTATTAGCTTCTTTAAAGGCGCACTGACATGATGTTTGAAATTTGCATAAAATTGCACAAAATATATGTCTTGTATAATTCAAATATTT
>JARVGV010000412.1:30869659-30879672 GCA_031762435.1 Hypsolebias longignatus
CCCCCCCCCCCCCGCCCCCCCCCCCCCCCCCCCCAACACCCGCGATAAACGAGGGACTAATGTACATACTTAAAACAACAAGAAATCTACAGTTTTCATATGTTTTTATATTTTTTTAAAAGATTATTACTCTGTTGTCAAATAATATGTTTTAGTCCTAAAGCCTGTCCTGACTCCAATATTATTATTTTTTTAATAAACTATTGTGGCTTAAAAAGAATGGAGCAGATTCATTATTAAAGCATACCAAGAAGCCCAGAGAAAGCTTTTGTCCACATCAACTGCAACACAATGACTCAGCTTTGGGCTCTAATCCAATCCAGTTAATCAGTCTGCATTTAGGAAGCCTACTGCCACATGAAAACTCTACTGAAGGTCTTCACAACTGAGGTTGAAGCAGGACAGAAATTATTAGACCTTTATTTATACAGATTAGTTCCCATTGAGCCTTCAAGACTCATTTACAAGAGACCTGTTACATACAACACACAGTCAGATGAGGAAAAGAGAACATGAGGACGGAGGAAGCCAAAAAATAATCAAGTCTCACGCCATTTCCTGGCTGGGAAACAGTGTGAAAGATGAAAAAAAAGACCTCAAAGCATAACGCTGCAACATACAATGACATCATAATACATTTATGCATAGAGGTAGACAAAGCCAGTGAGTTATCCATAAACATGAGAGAGAAAACATGTACCGTAGTTCTCACACAAATGCATATAATATTCTTACCTGCAGGGCTGCAAACATCATCATTTCCTCCTCTGTGCACTCAATTTCCTCCAGCAGGATGGCCCACTTGGCCTGTTCATACAGCTGGTTGACTCGGATGGCATCATACTGTGGACAAACACCCACATACTGAATAGAGAAAACAATACTGCATGTACTGTTCAAGGCTCAACTTTTCAAGAAAACTAATGATCTTTATAGATTATTTGAATAGAATAAATTACTTCATTAAATAATTGATTGCAATACTCGAGCAACATACTACTGACTCCCTTGAGGATAAAGTTGAGATGCTTTGTGTGATTATAACAATAATAATACAGGTAGTCCTTGGTTTACGGCGTCATCGGTTTACGGCGTTTCGCGTTCACAGCACCGCCCCCAGTGACGTCATTGCGCCGTAAGTTGCCTTTTTTATGCAGCATTTTATAATTTTTTTATTTTTTTTTTAGGGTATTTTGTTAGCTAACTGCTTGGAAACACATTTAAAAACATTAAAACGGCCGTTTGAAGTTGTTTTACATTGAAAAAAACGTGTTTAAAAAGACGTTACCGGTCGCCGTTTAGTTTCAGTTTCGATTTACGGCTGTAAATCTGGACATACGGCGCCATGTGCGTTCTGCTCCGACCTACGGCAGAATCAACCTACGAATGGTCCTTAGGTCCGGAACCCGTTCGTAAGTCGGGGACTACCTGTATATATACATATATACTGTACATGTATATAAACGGGACATTCTTCATTAACAAATAAATATACCATGTGATTTTACATTTGAGGGGATCACACATGACTAAAAACAAACTGAAGAAATGCGTACCCAACATGCAATATGGCTAAAACCTTGGGCGTAAACAAACCTGAAACTCTAATTTCAAGAATAATCGATGAGTAATGGATTTTACGCGCTGCTTCTTCACTGGCCCGCCAGCACAAGTAAGCCTTATAATGTGTGGGGTGAAATTTTAAAAGACTTGTGTTCAGGTTTTAGCATCTTCCACTGAATATTAATCACTTACCTTATCGTAAAACTAAATCTACGCTAAAGATGAACGTACAGTGGGCTGAGAGGTCAGCGCTGAGCTTATCTGAGCTTTAATCATACAAGTCAAGGATGTTGTTGAGGCAGTACTCTTCAAAGTTGAACTCTTCAACCATGAAAGGAACATCTTTCCACTTCTTCACAGTCTTCCTTCCATCTGGTGTCTCCAGGGCAAATTTTTTTATGCTCATGTTCGGCAGGATTACGCAGTCTTTGTATTTCATCTCAAATCCCCACTCCTGTAAAATCACACAGAAATATGACTCCAACATGTGCACACACAGCTGTATTAATCAATAACTTTATTTAGCAAAGTGTCTGCTGTACCATGTTGCAGTTATTACAAACGACTCTGCAGCCGGGCTCCCAGTCCTCAAACGTTTTTGGAAGTACCACATTTACACCACGCTTGTAACAAGTTCTGGGAACACATAAGAACCACAGTCAGGAAAGAAAGGCTGGAATATATTTTTACATCGCCTGTTATTACATATAGGGGGTGTTCAGACTTTGAACAGACTTTCAAGGTTCTTTATAGTCACTCGCATAACATGTGGTACATGAGGTGGAACAAAATTGTGTATAGATAGGCCTGTCACGATAAATTTTGTTGGGCGATTGTCTCAGAAATTATTGTGATAAACGATAATATTGTTTGAAATTTGTCAATAATTAGTAATTATTGTCAAATTTAAGAAGAAATGTTGGTTGATTTGTTTTGGGTGTAGTACCTTTTTTGACCACTGGATGGCAGTATAAGACTGTTTGAACCGAAGAATGGATAGTGAGGGAGCGAATGGGAAGGAGGCCCCTTGACGTGACATGGGTTGTCTCTCTTTCCTGTTTTTTGGTTCACAAAATGGCGGACGCTTGGTGTAGTTTGAGCTCTTTAGCAATTTCACACAAAGCTTTTAATTAAAAAAAAATCAGTAAACAAGTTTTCAGCTTCTTTATGCAGAGAAAAACAACTTTTTACACAAAGGCACGGGTTTCAACCATGAATTTTGGAGCTTTGACAAGATGGAGGTTTATTCCCGAGGTCACCTTGTTAGCTTAGCTTCTCAGCTTAGCTGCTTTTAGCGATTCAAAAACACGATTTTGGACGATTAAAACAGATTTTAAAGAGAAAGGGAGGGGTCAGTGAAGAGCACCGGAGTTGAGCCTTTTCTCTTCCAGTGTCTTCAGTAGAAAGAGACACGAAGAAACAATATAGCCGATAAATGAAAATGAGGTCAATTTAAAAAAATTATCATGTGATTGATTGATTGTTTATCGCGACAGGCCAAATTGTGTATTCAAGGTCCCAGTCACACCCAAAAATAGCAAAAATATAAATTATAAAAGAAACAGTATATCGGAATTTAAGATAAACACTAAGATATCCCTCGTTTATAGCGGGGTTCCGTTCCCAGCCCCCACACGATAAGAGATAAAGCACGAAGTAGGAATAGTAGTACAAGTAGCAGTAGTAGTTTCTTTTAGTATTTATATACATATATTAAGGCATTTTAAACCCTTCCCACACTCTTGCAATATTCTAAACAATGATTCTAAACTCTAGACGCTCTAAAAAGACAGAATGTCATGATCTCTGCCACCTGACAGCGCTATCGGCCACGCCCACTTCTCCACTGCATTCGCTGGCAGGTGGCAGAGAGTGGAGATCATGACAGGCTGCAGGAGGGAGCTTCTCCCTGCACCTGTGGGCAGCACACAGGTGCAGTAGGTGCTAAATCATTTAGAATAATTTATTTTAAACAATCCAGGCTGTTCATGCAGCTCTTACTTTGAAAAACTGCGAAATTGTGAGTCTGCGAAAGCCGCACAGCGAAGTAGAGAGGGATTACTGCATGCGCTAAACAAATGCTAAATGATTCTCTAACATATCTAAGATATACAGTAATAATGTAAAAATAATACGGTCTATTAAAGAGCAGCCCAAACAGGAGTCTGGAGTGAGCAGATGAAGCAGCATCAAGTTTTGAGGGTTGCAAAACAAGTGAAGCTAGAAACCAACTCACTTGAAGTCTGAGCTGATGTTAACAAAGTGTGAATTCTCAAGAAGCTTAATGTCATCTGCCGAGGCCACTGGTTTAAAACAGTTTCTGCACAGGAGCTGGACGCTGGAAGCTGGGTAGAGATTTCTCCTCTTCATCTGACACTCCTTTAAAAGCGCAGTGTGAAGGACGGCGTCTGTCTGAAGTTTGTTTATCTGGAGATGAAGACGAGTGAAGTCATGGACGACGAGCTGTGAGAACAAGAAGAAGAAGTGTGTAACGCTGTGCCCTCACCGTTCTGCGAAACTCCTCGTCGTCCATACTCTGGACCTTGGCGATAGCTTGTCCGGTCAGCTCCTCCAGGGCCTCGTTGATGCGCTCTCTGCGGACCTCCTTTCCTCCTGCTTGAGCAACAACTGAATATTGGCTGTCTCTCGCTCGGGCACGTCCACTGGCCTGTTGCTGAGCGATCTCGTTCGTGAGGAGCCCATAACGGACCACCAGGTTGCATTCAGGGATGTCCAGGCCTTCTTCAGCCACACTGGTGGAGATCAGGAGGTTCAGCTTATCCTTGCGAAAGTTGCAGATGGTGTCCACCTGCTCGCTCTACAGGGACAACGTTAAAAAAAAAGTCATGTAAACATTAAGAACAGACAAAAAGAGCCCGTGCAGGCGGCACATGGGGAGGGAGTAACTTCAGACCATTTCATCAGGACTATATTACAAACCTGCGTCATGTGATCGATGCCATTACCGGCCCCCGTGAGGATAGCTGCCCTGACGCCAGCGCTCTTCAACGCACTATTCTGGTGGACCCAGCTGTTGAGGCAGTGGGTGCTTTTGCGGGTTTTACAAAAGAGGATTCCTTTAGACGGGACTCCTGAACCGAACTGATTCAACAGAACACTCTCCAGTTTGGCCATTTTGGGGTTCTCGAAGCAAGGGTTTGTGGCTAGATCCTTCAGCTCCTCCTGATTCGCTGCGGAACAAACGCAGGTTGTTAGAATCTAATATCTGAAGGAAATGATAACTCTGAGGTCACACAAAAATAAAAATTCCACCTCGGAAAAGTTCCTCTAGGTAGACGTCTGTTTCGTCAATGGCCGAGGTGAGCTTTGTGTTGTAGAAGTCCTCCAGGGATTGATAAGCATCCAGCATTCGAAGCGTGTCGTTGATGAGCAAGGCATCATTGTACTGTCTGAGATGGAGCGCACACTGAGCCAGGAGTCTGCTGTTGTTCTGAACTCCTGCGACAGCAGATGCACAAAGACCAGGAGTGTGAAGAGAAACACTTTATTCTCCGGACATGACGTTTTCTCAAAAACAGACTGCGGTTTGATTTTTGTGGCTTCACCATGTCGCAGGTTTTTAAACCATCAACAGTGTGTACTGTACATGCTGTGCACTACTGTGCATTCATCTCAACGTCATCATCTTCATCGCGATCGCCAGAGTGTTTAAGAGCATATGATGTGGATTTCACCTACTGGGGGGGTCTCTGGGACGTAACCCCTGCGATAGCTGAGTAGAGTTGCACTCAGGTAAAAAAAATCTGACCCGGCCCGGCCCCAGCCTGTAGCCATCATTTCCTAACCCCACCCGATCCGACGAATGAACAGTAATTACAGGTCCAAACCCGAAACCCCAATGTTTTTAATTAAGCTTTGACTGCTGGTCGGCGAACGCATGTGGCTGGATAAAGGGACAGAAGATCGGAGCTGAGGTTTTTTTTTTTTTCATTTCATGGAGGTCAAAGTGCATTAAATCCCCGCTTCTGCCTGCGTTCTGCATTATTCAGACTTGGACCCTGCTCTGACATGTCGGATATTTTGGGATCTCGTCAGCCGCACGCGTCCGCTGAGCGCAGCGGCTGAATGAACGTCCATTTGGGCGATGGATCGCTGGCAGTAGTCCATCTGAAGCGTAACTGAACTTTTTGCCTCTTTCAAGGCCGGTCAGCGCACGATTTGGGCGGGGCCAGGCTCCGGGTTAGAAATGACAGCTCTTTAGCTGAGGGATCAATGTACAAAGAGACATGATGAAGAAAACAAAGTTCATGTTCAGTGATCCAGGTAAAAAAATCCATCAAAGTGAAGTCAGGATCTCTGGATGATTTCTTTGTGTTGAAATGTTTCATTCTTCATCCACGAGACTTCATCAGTCCAAGGAGCAACAACAAACCCAGTCCCATAAGCAGCACACTCACACAGTGGACCAACCAGTTTGATGGTGGTTTCTGGATGAAAGACGAAATGCTTCAACAAAAGAAACTGTCCAGAGGACCTGACTTTGCTGGATTTTTTTAACCTGGATTATTGAGCATGGACTTTGATGCTTTGAACCGCTTGGACCATCGCTGCCTCAGACGAGTTGGCGGGGGAGAGGGCGGACTCCAGAAACCAACTTTTCACCATCACACTGGTTTGGCTGAGCGTCCCAAATCATCATTTTTCAGTGGGCAATAAAAATGGCCGTACCTCGCTTCTCCAGCTTCACCACATCTGCCTCGTAATCTTGTGTGCCACACGCTCTCAGCTGGACGTCAGGAGGAAGGTTCATGTAGTCGTGGATCTGCAGCATCATCGCCTTCAGATGATCTTCAAACGGATTCTAATGATCAAAATAAATTCAGGACCTCCTCGCAAACATGACTGTAAACAAGCTGACTGCCACGTCACAGCTGACAGCATCTTTTTACTAGTTTCAAACCATCAACCTGATACAAACAGATAAATTGGCTTACAGCCTGACGTTCCTCCACGATGTCAAACGTCTTTCTGGGTTTGGGTACGTTCTTCTTCAGCTCAGGAACATAGTTCTTAGTTGACACTATGGTTGAGTCCAAGTTAGCGCAGATCTGAAAATGAGAGTCAGTGATGGTGTTGGAAAGCATACTGGTAATTAATGATCCATCCTAGATGCCAGTTTCAACAGACCTGCAGAATGTGACCCACAGCATCTTCCAGGTTCTTCGTACCACCTGTCCCAGGTGAGGCTGTGAGACCCAGGATCTGTGGCAACGGCTGCTCTCCGTTCAGTTTTTTCTCCACGTAGCACCTCATTATTTTGTTGTAGACTTCCTCCTTGTGGGTGTGGTGACACTCATCGATTATCAGCAGAGTTATATCTACAAAGAGCCACGAACGCATCACGGGTTGGTTGGCCTCACCATCAGAACAAGACAAATGGGAGGTTCTGGAGCACTGACCTGACAGCTCGGTGTGCTTCGCTTCCTCCTTGTTGATCATAGCGTTATAAAGGATCTGTGCAGTGCAGATGACGACATGTGTGCTCTGAAGCACTTTCCCCAAGAAGTCCTTCTCCTCGCTGTCTCCGCTCATCTTCACAAGTTTATACTGGTTTCCCAGGAAAGGCTTAAACTCGTTGGCGTAATGCTGGTTCACCAGGTGGACCTTTAGAGGAGATACACCAAAAACATCAAGCTTCGCTTAAAATCACAGTCTTCACAGTGCTTCCTGTTGGTTTACCATAATAACATTTTATTCTTTGTCCTCTCTTCATCTCCATCTTCTACCACTAGAAGTAAGAGAAAACCAGACCCCCCTCTCCCCAGCGACATGCTTCAGCTCATCCTGAGGGACGTTCCCAGACTTCAGAGAATATATACCCTCTACCAAGTTCTGGGTCTGCTCTGGGTGGGACATGCCTGGAGAACCTCCAGTCAGACGGCCAATAGACCCCAACTGGCTCCTTTTGATGCAGAGAAGCTCTACTTTGAGCTCCCTCCCAAATGATGGAGCTCCTCACTCCATCTTTAAGGCTGAGCCTGGCCACCCCTTCAACTCATCTCTTTTTCACCACGATTGGCCGAAGCAACGTCCTCATTACTGAAGATGAGGCCCCGATTCATTGACCCATCCCTCGCTCCATCCTAACAAGACTGACTGAGCTGACCCTCTTTTTTATCCTAACTTAAAACAACATGTGTATTATTGTCATTGGGACATACTATGTGCAGCAGATTCATTCATATACTTAGAGACATACATGAATACACAAACACGTGCACACACAAGCAGCTGTAATTGATAGTTATTTAAGGCCAGCTGCCTTCACATCTTCAGATCTATATTCATTAGAAAGGCTCAGGTGGTGACAGTCTTTGGTCCAACAGCGTCTTGTCAGAACCAAAAGATATTTAAGTAGACTGCAAAGTACTGTGGAAATCAAGGGTTTGGTCTCTGAACATTTTGTGTACCGTAACTTTAGCTGTATAAGTCACAACTTTTTGCATAAATTAGCGTGATTGCGGCTTATACAGCGAAGCAAAATATTTATGTTTTTCCCTCAATATTTATAACCAATTTTTGGCTGATTTCTGACAATTTCATTCATTCTGACATGGAAAATATTGAACACTACCATTTTCAGCCACTAGAGGGTGCTCAAGTAGTATGGCAAGCCAAGTGTCTCATTAATAGGTAAAAGTGACTATTAATGAGACACTGGGTTTGCCATACCAAACCGCCTTCGTCTCGCTCCGTAACTCCTGGAGCAAACGTCAAATCAGCTGCTCATGTGACCATTAAAGTGCATTTATTAAGGAAAAGTTCAACTGAGACACACCTATATTTGAGCAAACAAATAATTGTTTTTAAGCGGGTCCACATCTCCAGGTTGTCAGCGATGACATGTAACAAACGCGACAGGTCAGTGGTGGCGCATAATAGATGCGACTTCTATGACGAAGTGACGTATTTATGTTTTTCCCCACTTTTTTTCAGACATACTTTATTTGGACTGATGCAACTTAAACAGCGGTGCAACGTGTACGGCAGAAAGTACGGTGTGTGTGTGTTTAGATTGTTGGAACATGTTTTAATCTGCACAGCTCTCTGTCTTGCTCACGGCACTAAAACGAGACTTTTAAGCCCAACTAGGTTTTAGTTCAATTAAATGAACACACGCCAACATATTGTGAAATCTGCAGTCGGGTCTCTTCTTCCTCCCTGCACCTCTTTTTGTACCGGGTCAATGCTTTAAGGTAAAAAAATAAAATAAAAAAACGAGCTAAAATAGTAAGTTTTACTTATATTTAAACAACATTGAACTCGTTTGAGCTCTGTGTACATCTTGATGAACCTTATGACTCTATTGAACATGTGTGTTTGTACCTTATTGGCCAGGACCACCACCTTTGCATTCGCAGTGGTCTCCAGGTGCCTTCTGGCCACATGCACAGCAGCTCTGGTCTTTCCTCCTCCTGTTGGCAGCCAAATGATGATGTTTTCTCTCTTCAGAGCCCTTTCAACCACTTCCTGCTGGTATGCAAACAGCTCAAAATCTGCCATCCTGTGCTCTTCACCTGCTCAACAGAGAAAAGCCACAGAAATTCATCTTCACACAAATGAAGTTGTTGAAGTCAAACTCCATTCTGCAGAGCTGCTCAGAAGAAATAAGACTTGATCTCACCAGTGAGTCTTGCTGGAGGTCTGCGGGTGCTTCTGGTCCAGCTGAGCTGCTGGTGGACCTTTTGATCAGCTGTGACGCTGAACTGGGAAAACGAAACTAAAACTGGTCACGTGGCCCTGCTGAGAGGGTTTCACGTGGGGCGACACGTTGACGTCATTATGCAATGACGGAACAAATACGGACCCAGAAGTCACTTTACAGCATTTTGTCCAATAAAAGATCGTCCAGTGTCACGTGCCAGGGTCATGTCAGGGTCACAGCTGCAGACTCTTGTGTAGGTTTCTCTTGGAGCTGACTCGAGTGTTGAGAACGTCCTGGGATGGTTCATGTTCCCTAACTGGGCCCTTCCTGCTCAAACGAAACGAAACTTACAGTCTCTCAAAAATGTGCGCGTCTTCTTTACCTCGTGCACGGTGCAGGTACTTTCTGATTTAACAAGTCAGTGTTTTAGGGGATTTTGGCTGCAGCAAATCGAAAGTTACATGGTAATTAATTAGTCTTAACTGGAGTTGGCAGAAATATTTCTCCATGCAGTTTTTCTCTGTCAAAGAATAAATAATTGTATTTAAAATCTTACTACAAAGCTCTCAACAACCTAGCTCCATCTTATATTACAGATCTTATTGTTCCATTTGTCAGTATTGGTTTCCTGACCTGTTCCTTATGCTGCTGTAACTACTGGAGAACGTGACCTCATGTCATCAAATGAATACAAACAAATGAAGAGTTTTATTTGTAATTATTCGTTCTTAACATGTGATCACATGTTAAGAACGAATAATTAGTAAATAATGAGGTTTTCTCT
>JARVGV010000412.1:30880150-30892662 GCA_031762435.1 Hypsolebias longignatus
GTGTCCTTGGTGCTATATAAACAACAACTGAATTATAGAACTTACACCTGAAGCTTCTGCATTAATCACAATTTTCAAACTTCTCAATTGGACTTTGAAACTACTGTATATAAAAACTAGGGAAATTGTATTTCCTGCAAAAATGCAGTGAATGCTTATTGCAGAATAACTTGAATTAGCTAAAAATCATGCTGAAATAGAAGTTTCATCTTCAATTAGCAGAAGCAGAAATAACACATTTGCTGAATTATGTGTTTAAATAAGCAGAAATGAGTGCAAAAATTATGAAATTTGCTAAAAAAATAAATAAAAACAAGCTGAGATTAGCCTCCAAAAAACTGAAAAGTAGCTGCAAAGACAGAAACAAGCTTAAACTAGGATACAGAAAGAGCATAAATTAGCTAAAAAAAATGTGGAAGTCAATTAAAAAAACAAAACAGCTGAATAGTAGCTGAATTAGCAGAAAAGGCTGAAACTTGCAGATCCAGTGATTGCTTTCTGAGTCCAGTGGTTCATGAGATATTTTGCTAACACATAAGAAAAATATTGCCTTCCCTGGTGGACAATAACAAAATACGAAATGCCAGAATAACTATTTTAACTACACAATCCAAAAAAGTGTATTTTGTGACAAACCATAATGTAAAAGATATTTTTGAATCATCCCAATACGTTTGTTCAGTTCACGCAGAATCACCTCAGGTTTGATTTTAACATCAGCGCTTCGATTCAGAGCAATCACTGTCAAAACTGTGCACCAAGTTTGATTCGCTTCATTAACTTGATAAACAACAGTCTATTAACCAAAGCCTCGTCATTAAATCAATCCTGCTACTTCAACATGAAATTCTTAAACCTGATCATTAAAGTTGTGCTAAATAAAGTGCTTTGCATCACAGCGTGCTGTCAGTTTTGTTTTCCAGATCAGGAAAGGGAAACTGAACATTCACAATGGATTTATAGAAACAATTAGTTTCTGTTTAATTTTACATCAGAAACAATGTTTCACTGCAAATACTGTACAAAGTTCGTCACAACCGAAACTGGAGTTGTGTTTTTTTAGCAGTGAATTGTTTCTTTACATAAACGTTATAACAAAATGATTAATCCCAGACCTTGCTTTATTAAAGATTGGATCACAATTTTAGGCTTCATCAAACTCACTGAAACATTTTTATCTGAACTCAAGGTGGGAAAAGGCGCTCATGGCCGGCTGTAGTTTTTCAGATAAATGCAGGTCCACGTGCAACGTAAACAAAGCACTTCGCTGAATCTGCTGTAAATGACACAAAATAACTATTTACCATAATTTCTGGACTATTGAGCGCACCTGAACATAAGCCACGCCCAGTAAATAAAAGTACATATAAGCCACAGGTGTCCACGTTGCAACATATTTACAGACATTTTTTAAATTTAAATACATACCTGTAACATACATAAATATGTAATGTTTTTCTGAACAGTGCTGGTAACATGGCTGGTAAAAAATTAAATAAATAAGTACAGTAGCCTACCAGGAAGTCACTGATCGCCATCATCATCATCTTCCTCCTGCACACTTTGCCCATAGACACTGTGGCCTGTTCAGTAATTTCAGTGGCTAGATTTTTTTTAACCTTTATTTATTGAGTCACAAGGACCCACCCCCACAAGAGAGACGCGTAATGCGCAGCTATGTGAGCGACTGGATGTGACAAGGCTAAACGTTTTGGCCACGAGGCTCGTTAGTCCGTTAAAAAAAAAAAAAAAAAAGAAAATCCATGAATCAGCTGCAGCATTATATAAGCCACGGGGTTCAAAGCGTGTGAAAAAAGTAGCGGCTTATAGTCCAGAAATTACGGTATTTATTTTCCGTCTCTTCGGCTGCTTGTGTAAGTAAAGAAACACAGATGGCACCCAGTCGCCTACTTTGCTAACAAGTTTTTAATTTAAGGACTTATCACCTATCAACACAAGAACTGTGCAGATTATTAATTTTATTTAACACAGTTTTCATGAATTTGCAAGGAATACTATTAAACAAGTGAAATTTGAAGTTTTCCTTTGGATTGAAAACTAAATCAAATATATATATTATAATCTTTATTGTCATGAACAGTGTTACAGTAAATGGGATTCGACTCAACAGCAAGAAGCTTCACTCGTTCTGACCTTTTAAGAAAAACATCTGAAATGCAGCATAGGTGGTGGATAGAGGAATACGGTACTCTTAAACCCTGAATAATGCAACACTGACATCACTTCATCAAAGCTCTTCATCATTCAAACACAAATTAAAAAAAAATCTTTCACACAATCAGAAACATTCAGCTGGATCAATCAGCTTTTGACATTTACTCCCCTGAAACAAGTGGATGCATCTCAGGAAGCACATGGACACTGACCTATCCAAAAAATAAAAAAATAATAATTACAAACAACAGGAAAAATGTAAACCGTCAAGCATTAACATCCACCATAACCTGTTTGAAGTGATAAATAAGCCGAAATCATCTTCTTTCCAAAACCCAAACGTGTTACTGGTTTGCTTCTTTGCATTTTCCCATAAATGTTCCACTAAATATAAAACCAAAACAGAACTGCAACTGTACTCAACACAAAACGATTTAGTCTAAAAAGCAACAATTAAAAAAATAAAAATAAAAAACAATTACAGTACTGAAGTGAACAGAAACTAAGAAACGTCACTGGAAATAAAAGAGTTTGTATTAAATGATTTGGAATAAAATGTTGCCAGTGGAATGTTGCATGAAGAGTTTTATATTTTATATGTGAATAATTTAGGTTTTAAGCAATGGTTTCCTTGAAGATCATGACTAACAAGTTGTTTAGCTTGGCACACAGGAGTTGGACTCAATCATCAGCGTTTGTGGAGTAAAACAAGCTAGAAATGGCATCTAAACCGAAAGGAGTTGCACGTTTTCTTGTTGCAAAAAATCTACAATAATAATTAAAAAAAGACGTGTTTTTCACCTCATGCTTCACAAATCAAAGGTCCGAGTTCTTCCAGCAGAGCGTGGCCGTCTGAAAACCAGAACTTGACTTCACGTCTCACATTTCCCTTCGCTCGTGAACGTGGATGGGAGGTTCAAGTGTCTGTCAGTAACTGAAGGCAACGTGGCTTTAGGTCCCGAGGTTTTCATTTTCCTGGAGAACACGAAGGATACGCCGGCTCCTGCGACTCGTTTCAGCTTCAGAGCAGGAACATTGTCAACGTGACACATCTGGATTAGTCATTCAATGAATATTAGTGAGGACAGAAGCAGTTTTGTAATTTATACCTTAAACTTTGGTTCTTTCAGTGAAGCATGGATATTGTAGGTTATTTTTTTCACCAAGTTAAACAAAAAAACTCAGAAAAAAGACTTAAACTGGTGTTTTCTGACATTTGAAACGCTCAGCTGGCTCCGATTTGGTTTTATTTCCTCAAAGCTCCACTTTTCTTGTAAAATGGACAAATGTATGCGTCTTTACTGACTCAACTTCAGTACGGCGATGGTTTGTAATATTTCTCTCGTGATGGGCTTTAGATGATTATTTCTCAATCAGACCGCCATCTTTTAATTTGAAGTAGAAGAACTTCTCCAAGGTGTTGGCACTCTTGCAGTACTCGCTGTCTGGAGGGTTGTACTCGCGACAGTTGCTGATGATTCGCTGGAGGTCCGCAATAAAAAGCTTTTTGGTTACGTAGTATCGGTTCTTGAGTCTTTCGGTCATGGTCTTCAAGTCTGCAGGCACAAGAAACATGGAAACGATGAAGAGCCACATAAACAAAAAACTAAAACCGTCGAGAGTATTTGGGAGTTTTCAGAGAGTTGCTCTCGCACCGATCGGAAAGCGGATGATCTCGTAATAATCAGGGGCATCAGATTTCTTCACGGGCTCCATGAAAGGCCAGGCATCAGGATGAGTCTGTTGAAAAGACAGAATAAAGTTTAAATCTATTTCAGACTTTGTTTTTTTATTTGTTTGTTTTTAGGAAATATGTAAAAATTCACCTTTCAGCTTTGTGTCAACACGGACACATTTTAAAGAACACTGTTTTTTTTGAAAATGGGTTTGAGAGAGGGAAAAATAAATTCTTCAGAATCAGAAACAGTTGAAACTACGGTACGTTCCATACAGCCGTCTGAAAGATGGACGGAAGCGTACGAGGCTGCAGCTTCTAAGAAGCGCTGCTCTTATTCTTTAGATTTAAAAAAAAGGGGAGAAAACATAAGAAAGTATTAAAATAGATCTCTCACCCTGTGTCCTTGACAGTTTGAGGCATGAAAAACATCTACCACAGCAACAGAAATAGACATTATACATATACAGGTGGAGTGGGTGGGGGTCCCAGCACGGTCGCCAGGTGAGCAACGCAGCCCTTTGGCACCTTCGCATCTCCTAGGCTGGTGTGCCAGTGGATCCACTGAGTTTGAGGGAAGGTCGTACAAAGTGGAACAGCACAGTCCATAGATTGCTGTATAATAGCTTTCTTCTTCTTCTTCTTCTTCTTTTGGCTTCTCCCTTCTTCAGGGGTCACCACAGCGAACTAGTCGCACAAAGACTTGGCAATTATTTTCACAACGGATGCCCTTCCTGACAACAACAGACCACCGAGCTACCACAGCCTCTGTGTGGAGCAGAGAGCTGATATCTAGGGTGCCCAGGGGAGCAGACGGTGTGGGTTAAGGGCCTTGCTCAAGGGCCCAGAGTGGGGCCGATGAGGGTGGAAACAGGTGTGACAGCTTCACTTATCCCACCCACATTTTTTATGTTGTCGGTACCGGGGGTTGAACCGGCGATCTTCTGATCACAAGCTCACCTTCTTAACCTCTGCACCACCGCTCTGCCATGCTTTCTGAAAGACGTAAAACGCGCCGTCGACTCTTGTTCTTTCTTGCTGTTTGCAGTTCATGTAAGCTTGAAGCTCATGTTTCCTGTGTTTGGAGTGTTCATGGCAGGATTACAGCGCCACCTACAGGCTTGGCATCGTTAATGCAACGTTTGGGTTTTCTGCATTTTCATGTGAATGAAACCATTTTAAGAAAGGATGCCATGTTTATGAGAATATTTTTAGAAATAACAAATTTAAAAAATTGTTGTGGAAAAGAGTGTGTGGATTTCTCTACAGGTGACTAACCTTTATTTGAGCCAGAAGGTTCTTCAACATATTGTACAGAACATCAGGATCCTTAACTTCTTTCCTACAAAACATGTTGAATAAAACATGTTAAACACATAACTGGAGATGATGATGCCAACAGTTGAAGGAGAAAAAAAAAATGGAACGACTGTTTACCCTTTGTCTTTGTTACTGGATTTCCAGCCTGTCTCTCCTGGAAAAGATATAAAATCTTGTAAATAATCCAGTAATGATCCATTTAAATTGAGCTCTCAGTTTCTATAATCCACTCACGTATTCCTGGGATGCTCTCCACTGGGATCTGCCGCACTCCTTCTTTGAAGCAGGTCAGACCAGGGTAGACCTTCCTGATCTGACTCTGTTTTTTCTCAATCAGCTTCTTAATAATCTATCAAATCACGAGTTAAAATAAAATAAAATAGCCGCACCATGAAGAACATTTCTAAAGTCGCGTCCTTACATACCTCCTTCTGTCTCTTAATGATATGAGAAAGCTCGGTGTAAGGGATTCTGGGGTTCAGCTCACACTCCATGAGGGTCGCTCCTTCGTAGTCTTTGATGTATCCCAGGTACCGACTCTTGGGCACTTTAATGTCTTTGGAAAAGCCCTGCGCAGATAAAAGAAAACATGTTTACGGGACAACAAGACAGGAGTGGACAGAGGTGCAGATAATGTTGCGTCTGCAGCACCTGCTTCTTGAAGTAGCCTATGGCATACTCGTCAGCGTAAGTGAGGAAATACAGAATGTTGTGTTTAATGTGGTACTCCTTCAGGTGGTTCATCAGGTGGGTGCCGTAACCCTGCAGCAAGAGACCAAACACACTAAAATATGAACAATGTGGATGCACATTATATAAAAACCAAAGGTCTTTAAGGGAAAAGTTCAACATTTCAGGAACTAAATTAATCCAGATGTGGTAGAAATGATGTTAGATACGAGTACCTTCACTTGCTCGTTGGATGTGACGGCACAGAAGACAATCTCAGTGAAGCCCTGAGTGGGAAACATCCTAAAACAGATGCCTCCAATGACGCGGCCATCTTTAATGAGGGCGAGGGTTTTGTGCTTCCTGTGGACATATTGGAGACACTGAAGGTCTGGGACGAGGTCGCGTGTGATCAAACAACTTCTACTTACGGGTCGAACACCAGTCGGGTGATGTATTCTTTGGGCATACGAGGTAACTGATGAGAAAAGACATTCTGGAGGCCGACCAGCCACATCAGGATCTTCTTGTTGGACTTCTGGGAAAGGGAGTTTCCGATAACGTGGAACTCTATGATGCCCCGTCTCTCCTCCAGCCTGGCAGTCTCATCTCGGGCAGCGTTGGGTGTCAGCAAATTTGTCTACCAACATCAACTTTCCATTAGACTCAATAAAAGATGCCCCTTGAACCTAAATAAGATTTAGAACTGCAGTGAATGTGCAACACCGCTGGCTTTATGACGCGGTAATGGCGGCACAATGACAACGTTTAGACTTTTAGAAAATGTATCCAAACGTGTGGGTAGGAGCGAGGTTAGTCTCTTACACAGATCACTGACGCAGGCGATTCTCAATCAACGGCCATTTTTAATGGCATGTTCACATCGTTGATCAGAAGCCTGTGATCAATAAGCTTTATTGGCATATTTAATTGTGTAATATATCCATTCATCCATTATCACCCCCTTCTTCCTTTCTGGATTGTGGGGGTTGCTGGTGCCCATGTCCTGCTATCAATGTACAAGGTGGGGGACACCAGTGGACAGGTCTCCAGTCCATCACAGGACCACACAGAGACAAAAGATTCACACTTTCACTCACACCTACAGAACATTTAGAGTTGCCAATCAGCCTAACGTGCACGTGTGAAGAAAATATATTTACTGATCTGACACATTGCAATCTTGTATGTCTTACTGTGCACAATATTATTTTACTGTGCATTTCATAATTCCTTCACTTTATTAGGTCTCCAAAGGGCAATTCATTTACAGGAAGTAGTGGTGATGACAGGCAGCACATCCATTTGAACTTTAAACATGACAAAATTTATAAAACAGGGTAAAAAGTACATTCAAAACAAGATTAATACATAAAAACATTTTTTAAAAAAAAGAAAGAGTCGGACTGCAATAATTTAATAGCAGTTTTAGGTCAAGGCATTAAATCTATACTTTGTCTAAAAAAACAATGTCTCTGGGGATGAAAGAGTTCTTTAATCTGTTCGTCCTGCACCTACAGGAGGTAGGACACATCTTCTGCACCAAGGAAGAAGATTGAACTGAGTGTGGAAAGGATGAGTGGAACCCACCAAAATTGTTTTGGCTTTGATACTGATCTGGACTTAAACAGGTCCATGATGTCATTCAGTTATAATTTTTCTGCATTCTTTGATCGTAAGCAACTACGCTTTTTTTTTTTAAGTTCAGCATCCCAAACCAGCAAAGAAATAAAAATGTGAGGACAGATTCAATAAAACATTCTCATAAAAATGCAATCAAGAACTTCTGGAGGAACTGCAGCCTCTGGTGGGCTTCCCAGCAGATCCCAGCAGCCTGGGACTCAAAGGTCAATTATGTGTCCATCATTCTGCCCAGGCGTTTGTATTCTTGCACCTCTTCCACTACCTGACCCTTAATGGTAACAGGTGGAGATGAGGAGCTTCCTAACATCTGTGCTCATCATTTGTTTTGACTGGCACCACTCCAAAAAGTCCTGCAGGACATTATCTGGGCCTGTCGGAACATTTCCATCAAGTAGAGACACGACAACCGAGTTGTCAGCAAACTTTAATGTGATGAGTCTCATGGTGACTTTGGCACATATTTGTACAAAGAACAAAGTTGATAAAATGCAACCCTGAGGTACACCTGTGGAGGACACGTCATCATCAGACAATGTGCCATTTATTTTGACCCGCTGTGACCCATTTGTTAAACAGTCAATTAGCCACACTGCATGATTTTAGTCTCTCTTCCAGTATATGGGGTTGAATGTTCCTTATTTGACTCGATGTGGATCTGAATGGAACGTTGGTTGATGCTTTGGCATCATGGTTTGTGGAACGATGGGGCCAAGTAGCAGCTGGATGGGTATGTTCATCACCTCCCCAACCCCAGTAAGAAACCTTGAGAACGTTTTCCTTTTTCTCCCTGGACTTGGACAGGTTCAGTGGGTTACACAGAGCTGAGACCAAGGAGGGGCTCGATGAGTTTCTATAAAACTTATCATTTCAGGAAGTTAGAGCAGAATTCCTGGGCCAAAGGCCAAGGCATTAGGAGCGTGTAGTTGTGATGCATTGACTTTCTGTGAGTCGGACTCTTCTCCAAAGCTTTGTAATAAATTTGATGACGTCTACGTCTGATTGTCTGAGAATCTTTTATTTTTTACGACAGTTGTTTTTGGTCTGTGGGAGGAAACCGGCGCCCCCAGATAAAGCCCCCACATGCAACGAGAGAACATGCAACTCCACCCAGAGTGGTGCCAGGTTGGGATTTGATCCAGCAACCTTTTGCTGAGGCAAAAGCTCCACCAACTGCACCATCGTGCTACAACCTTTATTATGCATCACATTTAAAATTAGTGTTTTTAAAATGCGTTTGCAAGACGAGCCATAATCACTCAACACAGAAATGTCCAGATGTGGTTTTGTGTTTCAGTTTTACAGTTTTTAGAAAAAGATCAAAAGATTACCAGATACCAAACAGTGTTCAATCAGAAACCTGATAAATGCAGATAATCATTTTACAATCATATCACAGCTCTCTGACTCATAACCAAACTGAAGACTAAAGTTTTCCACCCCAGTATTTAACCTCCAAACATTCTTTATGTACAGACTTGGATGAGCCAGACATTTTTATGCAATTATTCAATTCAGCTCAGTTTATTTATAAAGCACCAAGTCATGTCAGGGCTGTGAACAGAAACATTCACGTGTATGAAACATCAGATAACATTATTTATCTGAGGAGCTGTCACGTCAGTCACACGTGCTTGTCCTTTGTTCATTGAGCAGGAAGATTTAACCACTTACCAGCAACGCACAACGTGACTCCGTCAGATCATATCCGTCCTATTCCAGGAAGTACTACTTCTAAACAAAGAAAACAGTAAAACATGCCAAGTTTCTTCATGACTTTTAAATATTTTAAGGGTTTGTTCTGTTTCATTTTCACATGAACGCATTCCGTTACAAACAGCCTCCTGAACTGAATGAATTCACAAGAAGTCTGTTGTTTTGTGACTTTAGACACGTTGTTACTTGCGGTCCATCAAAAACTCGTTTTTTTTTTAAGTCATGTCATAAATTCTCAAAGAAAACCAAAAGTTAGAAAATAGCGCAGTGATTTCCAAAAAGCTTTAGGACAACCACTGAAAGACAACGTTGCACTTGATGTACCTGCTTCTTGTGGTTTTGCTTTGTCCTTTGTTTGTCAGATCTTTTGTAAAGATCGTTTCTTAAATCTGACATTTGTTTTGTTCAGTATCTTTGTCCTCCCTGATCAAAGATATTTACCATGTCTCCAGCCAACCTGACCTTCAGCCTCCCTGGAACTATTTATTCTGGGGCACTTACACAGCACAGTGTTTAGTGCATTCTTAGTTTAACGCATTTATTAGTTCATATTGTAGATTTTATTACTGTTTTTCTTTTACAATTTATAATTTTTGTTGGACGTAACCGGGACTCTGTGCACACAATTTTAATAAAGACAAATAAAGAAACTTTGACTTTGAAAGTGACCAAGATGCTCATTCACCCACGAGACCACAGAGTTAAATGGAGTCATTTGAAAAAGAGGCGTGTTTCTATTTTGGTTCTGAGGGACGTACCTCTGGTCCGAGCATAGCAGCAGGGTCAGTAATGGTCATCATGACTTCATTCACCAGCTCCATGGGGATGTCTCCCATCACACGAATCCGCTTGGCATCTTCTAGTGTCAACGCCTCGGGCAGTTTGCGCTTCTCCCCTACACATTTCAGGGATTTCATTTACATCAAGGCAATAAAAACAAGCTCCTTTTTGCATTAAAAATGATTTAAAAACCATAAAGCGAACCAACAGAAGCATTTTCTCATTTGAGTTTGGACTGCATGTTGAAGGTATGAGACGTGAAGCTCTGCCTGACTCACACAGGAAGATACGGATGTGGGAACTAAAGAAGAGGAACTGACCAGCGATGGGCTCGGAGCCTCCAGCGTCCACGCTGCCCACAGTTGAGCTGCTGCTCAGACTCTTGGACAAAGCAGAAGAGCCCGGCACTGAAGCTGGACTGATCCCTGAAACGACAAGAGACTAAATTATTAACCGCTTAACTACCAGAAGATCTGTGTCAGGTTATTGGGCTGGGTTTATATTTACTATTTTAATTATTTCACACACTACTTTAAAGTGCTTCACTATGATTCTGTCGTCTACACCATGACTGGTCTCAACAAGAGCTACGTTCATTTATTTTAATCATTGTCAGTGGTTCATAAGGTCTTTGTTTTCTTCGTGAATCTTCTTACTGGGACACAAAAAATTTTTACATTTTCAACTCAACCATTCTCCTTCGTGTGAACTTCAAATAAATCCACCAGCTGCTGAACATCACAGCGTGTGGTCTGTTTTTTATGTGGAGTTCTGTCTCGCCACCTGTCTGATGTCCCATCTGGGCGCCGTCCGAGGCAGGCATGGTGAAGTCAGCTTCCCAAATAGGTGAATTCTCACCGTAGATTTCCTCCTCCAGCATCGACAAAAATCTGAACACACACACGTGCAAGATCTTCATGAGACCATCAGAATATTTAAGATTTAATTAATGTATCACTAAACAAGTTAGGATTGAGACTCATCTGATTCCAGTGATGACCACCAGATCATACCACCATCTATTCTCCATGGACTGAAGCTGATGCCAACCAGCCAGAGGAACAGCTCCACCATGCAGCCCCCCCACCCTCCCTTTTTCTCTACCAGTATGTGGAACCATCAGCTCACCGGTGCCAGTTTAGGAGCTCCAATCTTACTTGGGAAAGTGTGTGAGGATAAGTGTGCGTTTCTCCGGCAGCAGTTTGTCCTTCTCCACTCTGAACTTCTCCAGGAGCTGCCGTCGAGTGACGGTGAAGATGGATTTGAGAAGGTTTCGGCCAAACACGTGAGTGGTCTCGTAGCGCGGCAGGCTGTCGTTGCTTTGTGGGACGTGGCAGTAGCACAACCACCTAACAGTCCCACAGAGAGGACATAAAGCTGCTGTCGTATCACAGGTCAGTGCAGAAATACAGAATACACGTGCTTTCCTGACGAACACACCTGGTGTAGTCCACTTTGTAAGCCGTTGCGTCATCTTTCTGCGTCCGCTGGCGGTACTGGGTTGGGGTCTCCAGCTTCCAGTAATTTAAGCATAAAAGAAACATCTTGGACAGTTCGAACATGGTCTGCCTCTCCTTTGGTGCCAGGTGGCTGAACTTGTACTGGACAAAATTCAAAACCCCCTGCAGGGAGGGAAAAGGAATTAAACGTAAAAAAAAAAAAAAAAAAAAAACAGCAGTTTGTGCCAAAAATGAATAAATAAATAAATAAACATTAGGTCATGGTCTGGAAAAGTTTCATGTTGACCTGCTCAATGTTGGGCTTTTCGAAAGGTGGGCTTCCAAGAGACCTCTCTACAACCGGCTGGCTCATCTGTAGGATGCACTTCCTCAAGAGCTAAAATAAAGAGCAAAGTAAACAAAAATAAAATAAAACTACTCCTCCGGAGCACCGTCTGTGTGACAAAACCTTTGGTTACCTTGAACAGGTAGAAGTAAACTTGTTTTGTATCCGTGTCCTCCTCTTTGTGCACAGACATGAAGAGGTTCTCCACATCTACCACCATCCCCAACAGCCTGTTGATCTCATCCTCAGACACGTTCTCCAGATGGGACACATGATCAGCTGTGAATGAAGCAAAGAATGAATAAATGAATAATAATCAGAGATAATGTGCTGAACAATACATCATCTGAACATCATACACCAGTGGGGATCCCACCGTTTTTCTTAAGAATTTTGGGTCTCAGATAATTGTGGACGTCAAGACACACAATATAAAAATTAGAAGAATCTGTGTGCCCACCAGCCAGAAAACATTGTGATGTGGCACAGATGTGGAGGAGCAAACTCAAACCAGTTCTGACCACCATAAAGCAGATGAACCCACAGGAGCGTAGATAGTTTCTCACAAAGCTGTGGTGCTCGTGTCAGATCTTTGTTCAGCTTTTGTCTAGAACTACCATCTACTGCAAATTCAGCACTGGCTCTCCTCAGGGATGTGTACTGAGCCCTCTCCAGTTCACTCTGCTCACATATGATTGTGCAGCTACCCATCCAGGCTGTCACATTGTAAAGTTTGCAGATGATACAGCTG
>JARVGV010000412.1:30917190-30927190 GCA_031762435.1 Hypsolebias longignatus
TGTGTGTGTGTGTGTGTGTGTGTGTGTGTGTGTGTGTGTGTGTGTGTGTATAGAAATTATTTTTTGGGTTTAGTAAAATTATCTCTTCATAACATAATTTAAATAATGTTTGTAGTAATTTGGGCATTTTGTTGGGATTGTGTCCTAATTATCGCTTACACTTTATAGTGTTTATTTGCTCAATATGTTAATATACTGTGACAAGCAACTTATATATTACAATATTAATGCTTGAAAAAAAATCAAAAGTGACTATTGAACCTTGCATTTCTTTCGGCATTACAGTAGTTCTTTATGCACATCTGCAGTTCATATTTTTCTTGGTTTGTAGCCAGGTCTCTCTTGTAAATGAGTCCTAGAGGCTCATTGAGATTAACCTGCCTAAATAAAGGTTGAATTAATAAGGTGTATTTTTTCTTACCTTGGATAGTTGCCAGGTTGTGTTGCGGTTTTGTATGGTGGCTGCGTGAGCGCCACTTGTTTTCACTCTTATTATTATTATTATTGTCAGTAATGTGGGTTTCAGTACTTTCATTTTGACAATTGCCATTCCACATTCTACAGAGTGATGTCTTTGCAACTGCACACAGACACAACTTCAAACTTTATGACATAGATATAAAAAATGTACTACATTATATCTATTTATTTCTCTCCTGCACCCCAATTTTCTGTCTTTTTTTTTTTTTTTTATGTTTGTATTCACAATGCATCTTACCGGTAATTATTGTCACCTCATGCAACAAAGAACAAAAGAGTATTGGATCCCCAAATAATGGAGCTCTGTCTAGTTTCCAAATACGAAACGTGTTCTTACTGCTTCATCACAAAACTTTTTATTTTAATTTACTTTTTTTATAAATTTAAACATCAAACCACTTTTTGTCTTGTTAAAACTGCTGTTATCTTGAATGGTTTTACTGACTGACTGCATATTTATCCCACCATGAACCGACCAACTTTTATTTTTTGTATTTTCTTTCATGTACAGATTACCGGTATTCAAAAAGTTACTACCGTAGGGTTTTTTTTTTAATGGAAACTTACACCTAGATTAAAACATACCAGTGATGATAAATGCATATTTTCTGTGTATTATTCAGTTTTTCAATTCGGTTATTTCAAATGAGTTTTATTAGACCTGCAAAATTGCATTTTTCTCATGTGCAGTGTGATAAAATGCATTTTTGCTGTAATGTTTTTGTGACCACACGGGGGCGCTGTATACATTGATTCACAGCTTGTCGAGAAAAACCCTCAGTCATTTGGAAAAGAGCAGTGAAATGTCAACATTCGTCCTTATTCTGGTGGGGTTTTTTTAAGTAACTTACAACAAAACAACATAATATCGACATTTAAATACTTTTGTATTGATTTTTTTAGCAAGTTTAGTTTATAGCTTGATTTCACAAGTTGTGATTGATTTGCAAATTTTCTTTAAAACTCTATTTTTATTTTTATTTTGGCTGCTCCCTTCTTCAGGGGTCGCCACAGTGAACTAAGTCGCATGAAGATTTGACTGTTATTTTTAGGCCGGATGCCCTTCTTGACCCAAGTACAGACACAGAACTACCACAGCCCCCTGTGTGGAGCAGAGAGCTGCCATCTAGGGCCTTGCTCAAGGGCCCAGAGTGGGGCAAATGAGGGTGGAGGCAGGTGTGGGTGCTTCACCTATCCCAACCCCGTTTTGATGTTGTTGGTATGGGGAGTTGAACCAGTGATCTTCCAATCATAGGCCCACCTTCTCTAACCTCTGCACCACCACCACCCCCCCCGCTATAACTGGATAAACCATGATTTAAAAAAAAAAAAAAAAAAAAGTTGAACATCATTTTTTTTATTTTTAAAATAAATATTATTGAGACACTGTAGTTCTTCCACAGTAAAGAACTCGTCATTAACGTACAACAGCAAAACTACAAAATAATGTTTTCATTTCTGTAATTCAAGGACTGTTGTCTGCACCGTTAGCGTCAGCGTGGTCTTTTGTCTCGTGATGGAGTGAACGGTCTCTGTCTGACTGCTGTCCTGGCAGAGCGCACGCATGCTCCTGTGAATGATGGACAGGACTGGATCCTACTGGGTCATTTTGTCTCACAGAGCTCTGTTGTCTCTTGTCGTGGACCGTGGACATCGACGTTGAGTTTCCTGTGGGTGTCAGCGAGCTGAAGGCTGTGTGATACTGTGGCTGGCTTGCAGGAGTGTTGAGGGAATGAGTTGGTGTCTGGGGACCGGTAAGATTTTGTGCAACATCAGTGTGGGTTTGAATTCTGATTGACGGATGCGCCAGACCATGGTTTACTGGAAAGCTTCTGAAGGCTGAGCTAATGCCCAGGAGGGATGGACCTTCCTGGCTCCGAGTCATGTAAGGGGAGCTTGGAGTTGCTCTCTGTGTATGACAGGGACTGTTCTGGTTCTGTAACCTGTTGGTAGCATTTCCTTCTCTCTCAGGGCAGCAGAGATGCAAACACGCAGAGCTTGATGACTGCAAAAAGACAGGACCTCTGCTGTGTGAGGACATCCCGCTGCAGCTGCATGCAGGCTGGCTAATTGTCTCACGATGCAGGTGCAGTTCATTCGACGTGTCTGATACAGCATGAGGGTGACAGTTTCTGCAAGCTGTCACACTGGAAGAGATACGGTGCAGCGTGGTCATTTCAGTCTGCAGGCAATGTATCATGCTGTGGACCTCCTTGGCCATGCTGGACACTTCCTCGTTTAAGCTGTGCACCTGAGAGGAATAAAGAAAAGCTTGAAGCCCTTTTTACTGACAGAAAAATCAAATGTTGATCACCATCATGAAAAATCTCTATTTCTTAGAATAAGTCAGAATCAGACCCACTTTGAGGTTTTATTTCCAAACGGTTTAGCGTATCAGATTATTCAAGTTAATTCTGCGTCATCGTTCCACATGTCACTTTTAGCCTGTTTCTCTGTTACGACACGAGTTTACGGCCCCAGATTTGCATTCACTGGTTCTGTAACTACAAGGATGGAGCTGCTGTCAGCCCTGAAGGATTTATTTGTTAATCAAGAAGTCTGAAGAGCCGAGTGTTCTGCTGCTGTAACTCAGGGGTGAAGCTGACACACGAACTGCAACACCTACAGGAGCTAGCTGTTAGGTCTAAAATAAACTCTCTTTACAAACAAGACACATTTAGGAGACACCTTGAAACTTATTCAGGTTTTAATTAATGCAGACACAACTTTGTGTCTAACACTAACCCCACGCCCATGAAGCTGCGTCTGTGTTCTTAAAGAGAGATTAATTCAAACACATAGACAAGCTTTCTACTGATGATTTAAAAATCAACTTTAATCTACCATATTTTTCGCTCTATAAGTTTTTTTTTGTGTGCATAATTTCATGCCCTGCAACTTGTATGCCGAAACAACATATTTATGAATTTTTTCCCATTTTCATAAAACAATTTTTGACTAAGATATGGCCGTTTTCATTCATTCTGACTGAAAATATTGAACACTACCATTTTCAGCCACTAGATGGCACCTGAGTAGTATGGCATGCCGTTGTGTTATGTAATAGGTAAAAGTGGTTATTATTGATTTGACACAATCGGCTTGCCACAGTCTGCCATCGTCGTCCGGCTCGCTTGGAGTAACCGTCAAATCAGCTTCATTTCACTTCGCCGCCCTGGCGAAATGCAGCTGATTTGACCAGTGAAGTGCATTTATTAAGTAAAAGTTCAACTGTGACACAAATTTGCTGTAAGGTCGAGCAAACAAATAAATGTTTTAGGTGCTAATCTTGTTAAATTTCGAAGAAATGCACAGCGCATCCTCCCGTGCATGCGCCTACTTCCACGTATCGGCTGATGAAATGCAGCTGATTTGACCGTCCAAGTGCATTTATTAAGGAACAGTTCAACTGAGACACACCTTTACTATAATTTCAAGCAAACAAATAATTGTTTTTAAGTGCTAATTTGTTAAATTCTTATTAAAGTCCTCTCGTGCACACTCTCATGGCTGCCATTTGGCATGCCAATCGATCTTTGGCACAACACTGGCCCACATTTCCAGACTGTCAGCGGTGACATGTAACAAACGCGACACATCAGCGGTGATGCATAATAGATACGATGTAAATGGAAAAGCAACGTATTTATGGATTTGTCCACTTTATTAGACAAATTTGGACTGATGTGACTTATATGGCGGTGTGACGTGTACGGTGGGAAATACGGTACATCAATTCAATAAAACAGACCAAAAAATCCTAAAGTGAGAGTAAATGAGTGTTGTAATAAAGTTAGGAACTATTTATACTAACGGTAGTCTGCAATAGTTCTACGACACTTCCACTCTTTAACAATAATTAATACACCAAAAAAAAAAAAAATACTAGTAAATGAAAGTTCATAAATACAATTTTCCTGTTTACTGGAGTATTTGTAGCTGACCATTCCTAGCAGACAACTTATGAAGCTCTTTATTTAAAAAGTGTAAAGTATGTTCTATTGAATTCTGTTCAGGTTGCATATGCTCTGGATGCTACAGCAAAAATTATGACACATTGAAAATATGAATAAAATGTTTTTTTTATATATATATATATATAACTTTACAGTTTTTACTAAAGCATACCTCTTTGTTGAGCTTGCTGATGTTCTGTCTCACTTCTTCTGTCTCAAGGAGCAGGTTAGCACTCACCTGTAACTGGTCTACAGAAGCATAAAAAAGGTTAATCTGAATATTTGCTTCTTACAATTCACTACAGTATACTGTATATAGGCTTGTCATGATAAATTTTACTGGGCAATTAATTGTTTCAGAAATTATTGCGATAAACGATAATATTGTTTGAAATTTTACAATAATTAGTCATTATTGTCACACAAAGCTTTTAATAAAAAAATCCGTAAACATGTTCTCAGCTTCTAGTTTCAGAGAAAAACAACTTTTTACACAAAGGCACGAGTTTCAACCTTGAGCTTCGACAAGAGGGAGTTTTTTTTCCCGAGGTCGACCTGTTAGTTCGTAGCTTTGCTTCTCAGCTTAGCTGCTTCAACTACCCAAAACGGGGGTCAGTGAAGAACACCGGAGTTGAGCCTTTTGTCATCCAGTGTCTTCAGAAGAACGAGAGAGACGAATAAACGCTAAAGCCGATAAAGGAAAATGAGGTGTATAATTTTTATTTATCGTGCGATTAATTGATTTATTGTTTATCGTGACAGGCCTAGCTGTACATGACATTTAATTCTGCTTAAAGGTTTGAAACAGAACAAATTCAATCTAATGATTTGTTGTGCTTGCTAGATAAACATTAATTTCACAAAAACTGTTCCAAACATTAAAAAGTATTTTCTGTTTACATTTGATCCGTTCTTCATCAGTTTACCTTGTATCTTTGTCTCCCCCTGCTCTACATTGTACTGAAACGTGTGACCATTGTCCTCAATGCCATCGACGACCCTGACAATCAGACAATTTTATTGATTATTATTTTTAAAGTAAATAGCACAAAGAAGCGTTTGAGTGATCGGATTACCTGGGACTCAGGTTTAGTGGACTAACACAAGAATAGGATGGGAGGAGTAATTTGGAAGGTCGATGGTTTAGGCTCGAGTTGTCTTTGAGACCGAGCAGAGGAGAAGAAGAGAGTTCTTCGTTCTTTAAAGGCTGAGGAGAGGAGCTGCGACCTCGGCTTCTCAGAGCAGGTGATCCACAGAGGGGGAGCGTTTCTGTGCGTTGCAGCTCCTCCCCTAAAGTTCTGAGGCGAGACTGATGGATCGGGCTTCCTAAACCAGGTAGTCTCCTCTGCCAGGAGTAGCTCATCGTGTTCGCTGCATCACAAGCCTCAGTGACATGAGGGGGTTCATGGTCCCCAGATAGATGACCCTGGAAAAAGACAGATGGAAAACTCTGAAAGTCATTTCTTCCTTTGTGCACAATACTTTATCACGTTATGTTAGAAACTATGAGACAACGCCTCTAGTTTAGCAAAAGCAGACCAGTACATCACTGGAGAAATCAAAAATAAAGTGTGAATGCTGTTTACTGAACGAATGCTAAAATATAGTATATGAAAATAAAAATAAAACTGGAACTGAGTTGTTAAAGCTGAAAGAAGCAGAACACTAGTAAACCCAGTAGTAACTAAAGGTTAAAACAAGTCAGACAACTAAAAACTAAAAGTAGCAATGCAGCAAATGCACCATAGTTTTTGGACCACAAGGTGCATTAAGCAAGACAAGTTCATTTGGACAGATCTTTGAGCCACATAAAATCATTTCGAGGTCAGTAAGCACGACCAGAATGAAGTCATAAGGTGCACCGGATTATGAGGCTCACTGCTGATTTATGAGAAAATTGAAGGATTTTAAGTGCACCTTATAGTCCTAAAAATACGGTAGTTAAAAGTAGTAAAAGTCTAGCTAAAGCAACAAGATCGTTAGCTAATAGTAGGAAAAAAGCGAGCTAAAATCAAAAAGCAACTTAACGAGACAATAACAAAACTAGAATTCTGAATCAAATTTCAAAGGCAAATATGTTTTTGAAGAACTAAACTTGTTTTTCTATGGGAAAAATATTAGTAGACAAATTTAAATCTTTTAGGAAATTATAAAAAAAGATATAAAATGGTACAACACCTATCTCCTAAATGGGCTGCACATTTTGATATGAGTAGATAGATTAGCACTTATTATGTATAAGTGCTTAAATTGTAAATTATGAAGTGTGGATGCTGACTCGAGCATACCAGTGACGGCCTGGGCGTCCATGGGAACCGTTTTACTCCCTTCAACAACAGACAAAATGATTAAATTATTAAAATGACATTGTTTTTTCCGTACAGTTAAAGTAATGTTTGTGCCTCAGACGTCTTACATCGGCCTCGCTGCCCTCCCTCAGGTTGTAGGTCAGATTGTGGTGGATGTCGGATCTGAAGCGGCTGCCGTACTCTGGGTACAGCCTCAGCACATCCCTCAGAGCCTTAACGTTGATGTACTGTAGGTCACAGTAGGTCAGAGCCTTCACGTCTGCATTCGTCTTGATCACCTGCTCATTCTCCGGCAGGTCGGCCCCTATGAGGTCACCTTTACCTGTGGAGATTGTCAGACAGAGGAGCTACAGGGCTGAGTATACATATGGAGATGGTTCGCCCTTTGTGCACACTCACCCAGTATGGCTTGGACCATTCCATCTTTCAGAACCTCAAGGGAGCCGGAGCAGACAAAATAATTAGCGTGCAGGGCATCTCCGTGGCGGATGAGGTATTCTCCAGGTGCGCAGAAGGAGGTTTTGATGTGCAGAGAAAGGGAACGCAGACACCCTCTGCTGGCTCTTTCGAACACGGGCAGCTGCAGGATGTCTTTGTTCAGATGCATGGCAACATCTGCCCGCAGCTCGTCTGGGAAGTCATGCAGCAGCTGCAAGAACAGGAGGAGAAATCCAGGGCTTTGGTCACCTGATCACACTGAAATGTTTTATTCTATTCAAGTTACACAAATACCTTTAGCACTTTGTTTGGATATTTTAGAAGAATTATCTTTTTTGCATTTGTCAAACTACAAAGCCTGTTAGGAAGTGGCCAAACAAGAGCTGAAGGAATTCAGTTATCAGAGTGTGTAGACATAAAAAGTCTATAATTCCTTGAAGATTACTCAGACGCATGCCACTCACTAACCTTCATGCCAAAGTTTGATTCCAAGATCACCATATGTTGAAAATGTATGGAGCTAAAGCCATTTTGATCAACCATTAATATCATTATGCATAATCTCATGCACGATTGCACAGTATAGTGATTGGAGTGTGTGCATGGCATTGCAATGCCACTTTAGTTGGTGATATGTGACTTATTTGTGCTGCTGATTGCCCATGCTGCTGATCTCTTGCCTAAATATTCATACCCAACTGCTCACTTCAGACTCATGTTCAGGCTGCTGTTTAATACACCGTTTTATATTACACAGTGTTTAGTGTATATCCTTATATCCTTTGTATATCTAAAAAGATCCTTCTTTTTATACTTTATATTTTGCCATTTTGGGGTGTATCTGGGACCTTGGGTACACAACTTTGCTCCACCCCCATGTGCCACATTTAATGCGAATGACAATTAAGAACGTTGATGTGTTAGGGATGATTGTCAGCTACACCAAATTTCAGCTCAATATCCATTAAGTTCATTCAAATCTTGGGTTAAATCCTAATTAGTTGTAGAACCTGCTGCAAATAATTACTTCTTACTGATAAGACATCAAAGTTCATGCTCAATCATCCAGGTACAAAATCCGATCAGGTCATCTGGACAATTTCTTTTTTGTGGAAAGATGTTTTGCCCTCTATCCCGAGGGCTTCTTCAGTCCGAGGAGTCCCATAAACTGTTTTCCCCAATAAGCAGTACACTCCTTTAGTGGACCAACCAGCTTGCTGGTGAGAAGATGGTTTCCCTCCGGACAGAGGGCGAAACATCTTTCCACCAAAAAGAAACTGTCCAGATGACCCGACTGACCATAGCTGGAGTTACTGATCAGGTTTTAGGGGAAAGGATCTTGCAGTATATCCTGGGGACACTGCTCTGCTGCCACTACACTAATTTGCATAATATATGCAAAACTGTCTGAGTTTGTGTTTTCTAAGATCGGTTGGCTGAGGCGGCCATCTTGAATTTAACTGAGTCAAAAAGTTCATCGGCTGTAGATGACATGTCCATCCAATGTTGAGCCATGAAATATTTTGCTAATGTTCAGACAAAAGAACATAAACACATACAGACAGGGGCAAAAATAAAAATTTAAATGATTGCCCTTTCCCATTTGGCGGTGGGCGATAAGTGGCTCCATTAGACCACTCGTGCTGTTTCGTTTTAATATGATAAATGTACAATCTTTAACTTTCTTTGGTATACGGTCAAAGCTTATGTTTCTCTTGACTTCAAAGCCCACCCACTACTGAGAAATGGCCTTCCTGTAACATAATCTACAAAATTACATGATTGAAAGTACCGTACTGTTAATGTAAATCAGAAAAGAGTGGATATCTTTTTATAGCTAAATGCAACACAGCAGGTTCCAGTTTTGAAAGGTTGATGCACTCAACAAAAACAGACTGTGATAAAAAAAAAACAGCATGTTCACAGAAACAAGCGGCTGTGTCCGTTTCCTTTCACACTGAAATAATTAAGTAAAGAGGTGACGGTGAGAGGCGTAATGAATATTCACTCCACTGCAGCTCCAACCCGTGTAATTAATGGGAATGTCTCCAAGACAGATCCTGGCATCGAAATTCTATCTGCAACAAAGTGGCATCTACTTAAGGAAATGGAAAAAAGACTCGAGAGAATTTATAATGTCCCACATTAAAAGGATCGTGACTGGGAATCTAGAAACACCTTAGAAGAATTCATTGATTTTCTTTCTTTTTTCTTTTTTATCATTAAAGGGACGGTTCAGATCTTTTCAAGTGGAGCTCTGTGAGAAGATTATGAACAGGTAAATATGTTACCTGTTGCACATATAGTTGTAGGGACAATCTGGAGAAAAATAATTCATTGTTACTGAATTACTGAGTAAATAGCTAGTCTAAGCGAAGCCAAGACCGAAGTGAGTCGCTGCTGTCATAAAACAATTGCAATGTCCTGACGCATGCTCAGTAACCCAGGAAACATCTAACAAGGTTAAGTCAGGTCATCTGGATGAATTCATCTTTGTTGAAACATTTCGTCTTTTATCCAAAAGTCATTCAGTCTGAAAAGATTGCAATATTTTACAGTACTAACTGGAACCACTATTCATTAAACCTTTGCCATCAGCTTTGAGTTGTGTAATTATTCTGGCACAAATAGGATAAATCTGCTGAAAGTGCCCCAGGGTTAATTGGAAGTGCTAAAGCTAACTGCTAATGCTTTATGTGCAATTGCATGAAGGTAAACTGACAACACTGTAAAGGTCTGAAAACGTAGCTTTTTCTTGAACCTCTGTAACATTTTAAAGATTTGAGCTGTTTTAAAACAGCAGCGATCCGCTTTGGT